>CM065590.1:552740652-552910652 GCA_033119425.1 Bufotes viridis | reverse complement strand
TCAGTGTTGCAGAGTGTTTTACCATTTAATATGTACGGGTGACTTGCATTATTCCTTCCCATGTGCATAACTTTACATTTGTCAGTGTTAAACCTCATCTGCCATTCTTTGCCCAAGCCTCCAATCTATCCAGATCCTATCACGAACGGTGTGCCGATCACAGATGTGTAACGCAAAGGGAGGGAAAAGGGAAAGCCCTGTACAAGGGAGAGGGAAAGGTGGTGACCCCCTAACTCACCTAGAAGCTGGCACCTGACTGCCCTGACGTCCCTAGATGGGTTTTTCACCCGTATGCCGATCACGTGCCTAAACCCTGGCTTTCCTTAAGATGAGCCCTAAGTAGTGAATAGGGCAGTGGAAACCCTAGTCCTCACCACTAACACTAAAGGAAAACACCAGGGAGAGGACAGATAATACAGACAAAACATATAAGCCCAGGTGGGCGACAACAGTGGACAACAAAAGCCCAACAGGGATCCGGAGGGTAACGCTCTGGTATGACAACCAGGAACAACAGCTACACAGCTCCAGTGGGTCAGTATAGAAGTCCAGGCAGGAAGCTTTATATCTGGCAACCAGAGAAGTGGGAAGTGGGAATATAAGGAGGTTGGGAGTGACGGACAAGAAACAGCTGAGAAGAAGCTACTGATCCCAGAGTGAGACAAAAAGGATTGCAAGGCAAACACAGAAAGCTACCATTAAGTAACAGCATTATCTTTAGACATAGAGCGCGCAGCCACCCGCTGCGACTTCCTGACCCTGGGTATAACTGAGTCAGACGTGGCTCCTGACACCCTTGTGAGACATCCCTCTGTAGCAGTATATTGTCCTCTTCAGTGTTAATTACTTTACACAGTTTAGTGTCATCAGCAAAAATTGTTACTTTACTATGCGAGCCTTCTACAAGATCATCAATAGATATATTGAAAATAATAGGGCCCAAAACTGACCCCTTAGGTACCCCACTACTGACTGTGACCCAATCTGAGTGTGTACCGTTAATAACCACCCTCTGTTTTCTATCTCTCAGCCAGTTACTTACCCACTTACAGACATTTTCTTCCAGTCCGAGCATCCTCATTTTATAAGTCATAAGGTTTGGAGAAGTCCAGATATACGACATCCATTGATTCGCAGCTGTTAAGTCTAGAACTAGACCTCATAGAAACTGATTAAATTAGTTTGACATGACCGATCCCTCATTAAGCCATGCTGATATGTAGTGATGTCGCAAACATAACATTTTCCGTTCGCGCACGGCGAACGCGAACTTCCGCAAATGTTCGCGAACCGCCATAGACTTCAATAGGCAGGACAATTTTAAAACCCACAGGGACTTTTTCTGGCCACAATAGTGATGGAAAAGTTGTTTCAAGGGGACTAACACCTGGACTGTGGCATGCTGGAGGGGGATCCATGGCAAAACTCCCATGGAAAATTACATAGTGGACACAGAGTCAGCTTTTAATCCATAAAGGGCATAAATCAACTAACATTCCGAAATTGTTTGGAATAACATGCTTTAAAACATCCAGTGTGTGCATACGATCAGGTATGTCGTTGTATCGATCAGGTAGTGTAAGGGTTACACCCACTTCACAGACATTCACTTGACAGACCAAGCTCTCCTTTTAATGCACCACAAACAACCGCAAACAGTCCATTTGCACAACCGCAAACTCCCCATTTGCACAAGGATGGATACCAAGCTAGCCATGTCCCGGTGATGTCATTGAAGGTTTCTTTCTCCACCAAGCCAAGAACAACACCAAAGGTCCCCGAAAGGTGAATTGAATTGATTTTTAGAACACGAAGATGGTTAAAAAAAAAAACGCTGGCTCCCTCCCCTTTGTTTTAATCCACGGTCCCTGCGTCTGCGCCGTGCAATTTATTGTCTCACCCAATATGAGTGGTATTTTCTGTAGTACTATTCTCATCAGTTTAATCCCTCTAATGTCCCCAATCTGGGGTCCATTTATTGAATTGATTTTTCGAACGGGGAGATGGTTAAAAAAACGCTGGCTCCCTCCCCTTCGTTTTAATCCACGGTCACTGCGTCTGCACCGTGCAATTTACTCTCACACCCGGTATGAGTGGTGTCTTAACTAGTACTATTCCTATCAGTTTAATTCCTGTTACGTCCCATATCAGGGATTGCGTTCTGTGAAAAAAAATTTAGGCCGGGTACCTTCGACTGCCTTCACAGTGACAGACCAAACTCTGATACACCAAACTGAATTGATTTTAGGAACCGGGAGATGGAAAAAGCAGCTTGGTCGGTCCTCCCAAATTGGGGCACTGGGCGTGCACAGAGCAATGTGCTGTGACACCCTATATGAGTGGTGTCTTAACTATTACTATTCCTATCAGTTTAATCCCTGTTACGTACCCTATCCGGGGACGTGTGTCGAATTTATTAACCATTGTCGAATTAACGAACCATTACGACATCATGAAATAATTTAGTTCTGAGCTCTGTACTTGCTTTGTATTGGAATTGATGGGGATTTTTTTAATTGTCTGCATTATTTCTAATAAACTATTAAGAGGCTTTATTATGATTTTTTATTTTATGTATTAAAAACCCATACAACTTAAAAAAAAAGGTAAATTTATGTTTTTTCTATAAAATATTATCCAGCCGTCCGATTGCTTTTGGTCTGACCACAATGAAGCAACGGCCTTATCATCTGGGGTGTGGCAACATTGCTAACACACTCATAGAGGTGATGATTGCTTCATTGTGATACGCAAGCCCCTTCACCACAACAAGGTAACGATCACGAAGGGGAATTGACACTTGTAAGTGCCTTTTTTTTTGTTTTTGCAGCCACAGTGCTGCACCATAGGACAGAAAAATTAGGCATGTACACATGCCTGAAAAAAAATGGCATTGTTGCAGCCACAGTTGTAGCAGCGGCCGGAAAAATTGATGTTTTCCAGGAAGAAAAGTGACTAAAACATTGCGGCTTGAACCCTAGTTGGTGGCGGAGAATTCACGAAAGTCATCCGGTATGCCGACATTAAATACAGCAGCGTGGGGACCATTT
This sequence comes from Bufotes viridis, assembly GCA_033119425.1. Taxonomy (NCBI): domain Eukaryota; kingdom Metazoa; phylum Chordata; class Amphibia; order Anura; family Bufonidae; genus Bufotes; species Bufotes viridis. The sequence goes on along the minus strand of CM065590.1, from coordinate 552,907,602 downwards.
TGAGGCCAAGGCATGTCATCAGGCCTTTTGTTAGTCAAACGTATCCCCCACTGTCAGTCCCTTCGGGATCCATGCCTCATTCATCTTTATGAAGGTGAGGTAATCAACACTTTTTTGACCGAGGCGACTTCTCTTGTCAGTGACCATGCCTCCTGCTGCACTGAAGGTCCTTTCTGACAGGACACTTGAAGCAGGGCAGGCCAGAAGTTCTATCACAAACTGGAATAGCTCAGACCACAGGTCAAGCCTGCACACCCAGTAGTGAAGGGGTTCATCGCTCCTCAGAGTGTCGATATCTGCTGTTAAGGCGAGGTAGTCTGCTACCTGTCGGTCTAGTCATTCTCTAAGGCTGGATCCCAAAGGGCTGTGGCGATGTGTAGGACTGAAAAAGCTTCTCATGTCCTCCATCAACAACACATCTGTAAATCGTCCAGTCCTTGCCGCTGTGGTAGGGGGAGTATTACATTCACCTCTTCCCCAGTTAGATTCCCGTTGTGCCGTGACATCCACCTTATGAGCTGTGTAAAGCATTTTTTTTTTGTTTGGTTTTGAACTGCTGCATCCTTTCCGACTTTCGGTAATTTGGAAACATTTCTGCCACTTTCTGCTTATACCGGGGGTCTAGTAGCGTGGCCACCCAGTACAGGTCGTTCTCCTTCATCCTTTTTATACGAGGGTCCCTCAACAGACATGACAGCATGAAAGACCCCATTTTGCACAAGGTTGGATGCAGAGCTACTCATTTCCCGTTCCTCGTCCTCACTGACGTCATTGACAGTCTGTTCTTCCCCCCAGCCACGTACAACACCATGGGTACTAGATAGGTGACAACAACGAGCACCCTGGGGTGCCTACTCTGGTTGGTCTTCCTCCTCCTCAAAGCCACATTCCTCCTCTGACTCCTCTTCCTCATACTCCTCTTCCAGCATTGCCGCAGGTCCAGCAAGCGATGATGGCAAGGCTGTTTCTGGTGGTGATGGTGACCACAACTCTTCCTCTTCACGATCATCTACAGCCTGATCCAGCACTCTTCGCAGGGCACGCTCCAGGAAGAAAACAAATGGGATGAGGTCGGTGATGGTGCCTTCGGTGCGACTGACTAGGTTTGTCACCTCCTCAAAAGGACGCATGAGCCTACAGGCATTGCGCATGAGCGTCCAGTAACGTGGCAAAAAAATTCCCAGCTATGCAGAGGCTGTCCCAGCACCCCGGTCATACAAATACTCGTTGACGGCTTTTTTCTTGTTGGAGCAGGCGGTCGAACATTAGAAGTGTTGAATTCCAACGTGTCGGGCTGTCGCAAATCAAGCGCCTCACTGGCATGTTGTTTCACCGCTGAATATCGGAAAAGTGCGCCATGGCCGTGTAGGAACACCTGAAATGGCCACACACCTTCCTGGCCTGCTTGAGAACGTCCTGTAAGCCTGGATACTTAGACACAAAGCGTTGTACGATGAGATTCAACACATGTGCCATGCACGGAACATGTGACAACTTGCCCAAATTCAATGCCGACAACAAACTTGTTTCATTGTCACACACCACTTTGCCGATCTCCAGTTGGTTCGGGGTCAGCCACTGACCCACCTGTGCATTCAGGGCGGACAGGAGTGCTGGTCCTGTGTGGCTCTCTGCTTTCAGGCAAGTCAACCCCAAGACAGCGTGACACTGTCGTATCCGGGATGTGGAATAGCCCCTGGGGAGCTGGGGGGATTCAGTTGATGTGCAGCCAGACGCCGCAGCAGAAGAGGACTCAGCCGAGAAGGATATCGAAGAGGATGGAGTAGGAGTAGAGGAGGTGGCAGTAGGCCTGCCTGCAAGTCGTAGTGGTATCACCAACTCCGCTGTGGAGCCACGCATTCCATGCTTGTCAGCCGTCAGCAGGTTGACCCAATGCGCAGTGTACGTGATATACTTGCCCTGACCGTGCTTTGCAGACCAGGTATCAGTGGTCAGATGGACCCTTGCCCCAACACTGTATGCCAGAGATGCCTTGACTTCCTTTTCAATAACATAGTAGAGGTTTGGGATTGCCTTTTTTGAAAACAAATTTCATCCGGGTACCTTCCACTGTGGTGTCCCAATAGCGACAACTTTTTTGAAGGCCTCAGACTCCACCAGCTGGTATGGTAAAAGCTGGCAAAGCAGTTGTACCGAGGTGGGTGTTGGACTTCCCATGACTTAGTTTCTTTTGGCACAGGTTGCAAATGGCATTGCTGTTATCAGAGGCAGACACACAAAAAAAATGCCACACTGCTGAGCTTTGCAATGACGATAAATGCTGTCTGACTGTGCTACTAACTCCTTGCAGCGACCTCACCCTGCTTCCAACTCGTCTCCTACTTCTCTCTGTCTCCCCTTCTGAACTCTCCCCCTTCTCTTCTTTTCTAGCTTCGCTTCACTTGTATCTGACACCTCAGCAAAGGAAGCAGCAGCGGTTACAACATCATCATCATCATCATTACATTGTACGTCCATGTGTGTAATCCTGCCTGACTGAGACATATCCCTGTAATCTACATCATCTGGCAATAATGGTTGCGCATCACTAATTGCATCCAACTGATGTGTAAATAACTTCTCTGACGGATCAAGTGAAGCGGCTGTGGTGGTAGTGGTGGTGGTGGTGGCGGGCGGGAGCGTGGTAACTTGAGAGCAGGTGACCGAAGCTGAGCTGGAGGAGGATGGTGCATCAAGGTTCTTGGCGGAAGCTGTTGAAGATTGGGTGTCCTGTCTAAGCCAGTCAACTATGTCCTCAGAATTTTTCGGGTTCAGGGTACGTGGCCTCTGAACACTGGGCATTATTCCAGGGCCAGTGGAAATCACAGCACCACGAACACGACGGCCCCTGCGGGGTGGCCTGCCTCTGCCTGTCATTTTTTTTTAGATAATTGGTACTACGCGTGCTAGGTACTGTGCCACCCGGTATGAGTGTTGGGCACTAGCAGAGGGCACACTACAGTCTGTGGGCCTGACACACAAACACTGGCCGGCAGGCAACTGAAATTAGATTAAAGTGTACAGATATAGTGCCTTATTTTAGGCAACGTCCAGTGCCACACGGTATGATTGATGGGCAGCACTGGCAGAGGGCACACTACAGTCTGTGGGCTTGCAGCTCCTCACACACAGGCAGGCCAGGCAACTGCAATATATATATGGAGAAAAAATAAATGAAAGCAGACTAATGTAGCAGCCCTAAAAAGGGCTTTTTGGGGTGCTGTCAGGACGCTGTCCTTACAGCAAAGATCAGATGAGTCTTTCAGGACAGGAGTGGACACTGAATACACTAGCCTAGCTATCGATTTCCCAATTAAATCAGCAGCAGCTACCCTCTCCCTCCTCTCACTAAGACTGCAGCTTCCGAATGAATCTAAAATGGATGCTGTCCAGGAGATGGGAGGGTCTGGGAGGGAGGGTATGCTGCTGATTGGCTGGAATGTGTCTGCTGACTGTGAGGTACAGGGTCAAAGTTTGCTCAATGATGATGTATAGGGGGCGGACCGAACATCGCATATGTTCACCCGCCGCGGCGAACGTGAAGAAGCTATGTTCACCGGGAACTGTTCGCCGGCGAATAGTTCGGGCCATCTCTAATCCTAACTGCCATTTAGTGGTTAACGTAGTGATGTCATCATGCATATTGCAGGTCTTTTGGCAGGTCCTGTTCAGTGAAGATAGAAGAAGCTGCTGCAGAGCAATCAAGTGGATGAGGTGAGTTTTTTAACCCCTAAATGGCCATATTCTTTTGCATTCTTAAGAATGCTATTATTTTCCGATATGACCATGTTATAATGGAAAATAATAAAGTGAAGTTCAAGTCCCCATTGACTTTAAAGGGGCTTGGGTTCGGGGTCAAGTTTGGGTCCCGAACTTTGACCTGAAATTCGGCCAAACCTGGCAAACCCAAACTTCCATGGGTTCGCTTATCCCTTATAACACACGTGGAAAAAGTTAATAGGAGGAAGGGAAAAACAAGACCCTGGACCATCTGAGTATCATCTATTATCATGTTACTGTTCTTCTGTCTCAAAAATCCCCAGTCCAGAACTCAAATGGAATACACTTGTGCATATGAGCGGCCAAGGATATTCCAACTATTAAAAGTTAATTGTTTTGCATTGCCTAGTAAACGTAGCATTTTATCAATCATAAAAGTAAGATTTTACATCATTATTGTATTTAGAATGTAGTATTTAAAAAGCATGTAATATAATCCCAAAGACAGTAAGAGTCATAATTAAACCTAGGATATTTTACATCATCCTAGAATTAGGGAAATGCAGTGTACATGGTGAAGTAAATTAAAGGTTAACACCATCTTCTTTAAATCAATGTTAATATGATGCTCCATTTAATTGAATTTAGTTCATAATATCTAAATATCTAATCATTTCTGGCTTGTTTTTTTCAAATACTAGGCTGTTTTGCAATTATAAAAATGGGGCACAGAATGACCCAAACAAGGTTTGCTTTGACAAATACATAGGTGATAGATATCCTAAGAGAAAAGTTATAGAACACTTTAAGCAATCTCATTTACAGTAATGTATAGCTTAGTTCAGTACATCACTCAAAGCTACGTAGTGCATAAAGTAATAATCTATTATTAGGTAGGTTGTTGATAGGTTGTTGATTGTGCGGGTTCTATTAGACAGGCAGATATTTTTTATTAATGAGCAGTAAGGAATGATTTAGAGAGTCATTGGCATTTGAAAGATGTGCAACCAGACTATACTGACTAAATATTTTCGTTGTTTGCGTTCCATTGCCATTGTTGCTCTGATTATACGATGCGATATGGCTGTGATTTGCAATAATCTTTTGCAATGGTCGGGTTTGGGGTGGCCACAATGCTATGCTGGGTCCCCCAGCCACCATTGAGGTGTCACCAAGTGTTGCTGCTCTCCGGTAGGGATAGTAAGGTGTGGTGCACCCCGATGGAAAATGTCTAGAAAGTCAGGGTCTGCAGTAACCAGGATGCTTCTTTACTGAAGGAATTCAGTTGCAAAACAATACAGGCAATGCATAAGGCTGGCTTCTCCAGTCTGCTTCCCGGCAAAGGAAGGGTTTGATGCTGAAGAAAGGCCTGAGTTAGCAATCCCTTTCCTCAGAAGGCTGGTACCCTGGTAAAAGGCTGGTGATCCAGGGTCTGTGGCAGTGTATCCCCATCTCAGCACCTTTTTCTGGTCACTCAGTGGTCTTGCAGAGTCTCCTCTTCCAAGAAACTGCAGAACACTAGGGGCTCTGACTGCTCTCCATATATAGCATTTCTAGCTAGACTGGAACCTTCTAGTGAGAGGGATGGAGTGGAGAAACTCAGCACAAACAGGTACAAAGTTACCACTCCTGTCTGGCATAGACTTACATTAGAGCTTCAAATATACTCAATGGCAATGACACAGCAGTTTTTCCAGACAACAAGTTTCCAGACATAATAACAGAGCTAAACCAGACATTTAAAAGGTCAGAGTGTCTGGTTTTGGTGGTAAACAAGTCTGACTTTTCCCCTACAAAATATGATCTCCTTTAAATCCTATGGCAGTAGTGGAAAATTAACAGCTTCTCATTCAAAGTCCCAAAAGTCTCTCAGTATCCATTAACCCTTTCCACGGATCCCCATAAATACAGTGCAAATGAACGGGATACATATATATATATATATATATATATATATATACATAAAATATAAAATGCTGTTAAGCAGTATTAAACAGTGCGGGTAACCCTTTCATGAGAAATAAAGTTTGTTTATAACTTTGCAGAGGGGAAAATGTCCACAAATGTCCATACTCCAGAGGGTCCTTGAAAATGAACAATTTATCGATTGTCGTTCAATCGCTACACTGCTGAAATGCCATCTAAAAGGCTGCAGCATCCAAGGGGTTAAATGGTTGGGATCAGATGTATCTCCAGTCTTGGCAATTGCAGAAGAAGGGATTAAAAGGGAAAATGGTTGGCTGTACTATCTGAAAATTGTGAACTACAATGGCAAATGCAATTGACAATATATGCCTAAACCCTCACGCTGATATTCAAATGAGACTTTCGCCAATAGAGATGGCCTTGCTGTTCGTCCGGAGGTTGTTTCACCGAACATGCAAACATATGGCGATGTCTGCCGGCACCATATTCTTTTGCATTGCACCGAACTTTGATCCATGACACATCCATCATGTGGGACAGGAGAGCCAACGGAGACATTTAAGCACATAGACACACCCCCACCCTATAAAATAACCCGATCTGGCAGCCATTTTACATTCTGTGTTTTGCCAGTGTAGGGAGAGATTGCTTTGTAAAGCAGGGACAGACTGTTAGGGACACCAAACACTAGCTAATAGGGCCACAAAAGTCCTTTTAAGGACTGGTATAGGTGTGATATCGATAGGTGTGATATACTTATAATATACTTTATAACATAGAAAGTATATAGTGAATTTGTATTGTGCAGCAGTTGTGTGCGGTTCTGCTGCGATACCACAGGTATATAGAGGCACAATCGCTATTGGAACAACTGTTGATTGAGTGGTGTGATATACCTTCTTCCACAAAATAATGATTGAGGACTGCTATATACCTGTTGCCCCAAATAAACAGGGTGGTGTGATATAAATGTTGTAGCAAAAAAGAAAAAGAATTGAGGGGTATGATATACCTGCTTCCACAAGATAATCATTAAGGGGCTCGATATACCTGTTTCCACCAAATATTGATTGAGGCTTGCGATATACCTGCTTCCACAAAATACTGATTAAGGAGTTCGATATAGCTGTTTCCACCAAATATTGATTGAGGCCTTCTATATACCTGCTTCCACAAAATACTGATTAAGCGGTTCGATATACCTGTTTCCACCAAATATTGATTGAGGCTTGCGATATACCTGCTTCCACAAAATACTGATTAAGGGGTTCGATATTCCTGTTTCCACCAAATATTGATGGAGGCATGCGATATACCTGCTTCCACAAAATACTGATTGAGGAGTTCGATATAGCTGTTTCCTCCAAATATTGATTGAGGCCTTCTATATACCTGCTTCCACAAAATACTGATTAAGGGGTTCAATATACCTGTTTCCACCAAATATTGATGGAGGCTTGTGATATATCTGCTTCCACAAAATACTGATCAAGGGGTTCGATATTCCTGTTTCCTCCAAATATTGATGGAGGCATGCGATATACCTGCTTCCACAAAATACTGATTGAGGGCTGCGATATACCTGCTTCCACAAATCCTGCTCTTCTCTAGGGACTTAGGCACAGTTTTTTTTTTTTAAATGACAGGCAGAAGAAGAGGCAGGCCGAACCGCAGGGGTGGTAGGGGTTGGGCAGGTTCACCAGGCCGGAGCCTAAGTTGGAGAAGGCGCGTGCGATTACATCAAAGGGCGCACCAGAGTTGGTTGAGTGGCTCACTCATCCTTCCGCTTCTGCACCCTCCTAATCCTCTGTATCTGCACCCTCCTCACTCTCTGCTGTGTGCACCCCCAAATACACCACCTCCACCATAGCCCCTCCACTCAAGTCAGAGGAACTATTTTCCCATCCATTCCCAGACATTACCGATGCACATCCATTCTTGACACCGGATGAGGAAGAGGAGGTAGCAACGGCTGCCACCCAGCGGTCTGACGACAGTACCCAGATCAGCCCAAAGAGGAGGTCCCCGCTGTTGCTGCTTACTCCGAGATCTCAAATGTCAGTGGTGGTGAAGGTGACGATGATGACGTGTCAATGGACGTCACGTGGGTGCCCACAAGAGAGGAGGAGGAGGGGAGTTCAGAGGGAGAGACGGAGCAGCATAGAGGGAGGAGAAGCAGGCAGAGCTCGCAGGGCACAGGAGGCAAAAATCTGACTGCAAATGAAACTGGAGCAGGCTGTCCACCATGCACGGTCACTTCTGGCGCTCGCAGGACACCGACACATGGCTCCGCAGTGGGGCTTTTTTTAACTTGTCAGCTGCTGACAATAGTGTTGCCATCTGCAGGCTGTGCTGTCAACGCATAAGGCCTCCCATCACCAAGCCCAGTGGGAGCAACGCCATCAGAACCCACAAAGCTACACTCCCGGTGCTCCACGTCCTGCCTCTTCTCCTCTCTCCTTCTATTTGTCCTCCACTCCACCTTCCACCGTGCCGTCGTCGCAGAAGGCAGGCTTCCATGGCCCAAATGTTCGCGCATAAAAAGTTGATGATGCCGGATAACCCTCTTGCCCAACGGCTGACCGCTGGCTTGTCGTAACTGCTAGCCCACCAACTACTGCCATAAAACTCGGAGGCCTTTAGAAAATTTGTGGCAATTGGCACAACATAATGGAAGGTCCCCACAAGGAAATATTTCTCCCAGAAGGGCATCTCAGAGCTATATGACCACGTTCAGCGGCAAGTAAATATATCTCTGGCACACAGTGCCAAGATACATCTGACCACAGACATGTGGTCTAGCAAACACAAGCAGGGAAGGTACATAACTTTTACTTCCCATGGGTTGAACCTTCTGACGGCCGTCATGCATGTAACCCATGGCTCCCATGTGGATTTGGTGTTACCGCCAAGGATTGCAATCAGGCCTGCCTCTTCTTCTCCTCCTACTCAATCCTACATCTCCTTCTCGGCTGACTCCTCCTTTTCCACTGCTACCGCCTCTTCCGCTGTGCCCTCCAAGCTCCCCAGTACCTATTCGACGTCCCAGGTGAGACGTTGCCATGCAGTGCTGCGGCTGTTGTGCCTGGAAGCCAAGAGCCCCACCGGTCTAGCTCTGCTTTCAGCTCTGCGGTCACAGGCTGATCAGTGGCTAACCCTGCTCATTTTGACATTTGGTAAAGTGGTGTGCGACAACAGTGCCAATCTGCTGAGCATGCTGAAAGAGGGCAAAATGACACACGTGCCCTGCATGGCACACGTCCTGAACTTAGTCATGCAGCGATTCATTGCCAAATACCCCGGGGTTCAGGACGTCTTGCGACAGGCCAGGAAAATTTCTGGCCATTTCAGAAGATCTTACACGGCCATGGCTCGCCATGCTGATGTTCATCGACGACACCACTTGCCCGTCAGATGTCTAATTTGTGACAGCCCGATGTGCTGGAACTCCACCTTGTATATGCTCGATAGGCTGCTCCAGCAGCAACGTGCCGTTAACGACTACCTGTACTTACTCTGCAGCAGGACAGGTTCTGTGGAGCTTGGTTTGTTTTTACCGCACCAGTAGCTCTGCTCATGCGCGACGCATGCATACTTTTGTGGCCATTTGATGAGATCACCAAACTGGTCAGTCACAGCCAGGGCACCATCAGTGATATCGTACCTTACGCCTTCTTTCTGGAGCATGCATTGCGTTGTGTCATTGATCAAGCCGCCGAGGAGCGGGAGCTGGAAGATGAGGAAGTCGAAATGCTGAATGAATTCCCAGGGGGGGCTACTCCATCTGAGACAAGTCTGAGGAGTCAGAGGAGGATGGTGGGTGCGCGCCCCTGCGTATTGGGTGCGCGCCCCTGCGATGATGACGTGGTGTCGCGAGGTTTTTGCGGCTAATTGCCTCTTTGGTGGATGTCATCTCGCGGGTTTTTCCGTGGTGGCGTCATGGTGCCGCGGGATTATGCAGGCGGCTGGATGTGTGGCGGCTGTCTTTTCGCGTTGTCGTGACGTCGTCGACGGCGGCGGGATGGCGCGGAGATATGACGCGCTCTCAGCATGCATACGGTAGTGAGGTCAGTTTAAACATACACATGTGTTTTATATTTTCATCTGATTGACATGGATATATTTAGGGGTTAGAGGGTTTGATTTAGATACGCCCCTTGAGAAAGCGGAGCGAAACGTACGTCGGGGTAGGCTCTCCTCTCTGCTCGGAAGCCCGTGTCCTCCTTTCCAAGTGTCCCTCAGGTATATTGTAATGGAGCGTATGTGTCTTGTTGCTGTACTGTGTGTGTGCTGTTGCCCATCAGGCTACCTCAGTTAGGCACTGTTCAAATTCATATATGTTTGGTATTGAGGGTGTGTTGGTTTATGTCAACACTGTGAAAAGGGTTTCTTTACCCTATATAGGAGGGGCAATCGGGGTTTTCTATGTATGGGAGGGGAGTCATATGTCTTGGCTACCATTTGTATTACCGCCATATATATATAATCTTTAATATTGACATTATGTGTATTGTTGGTCTTTTTATCAATTAATAAAGTTTATGAAATTGTACTGTGTGTCCCTTTATGGTCATTTGGTGATATATTGCATAGTCACGCATTCTATTGTGATTGAGTTGCGTTGGCATTCCTGTACCTCACAGTCAGCAGACACATTCCAGCCAATCAGCATACCCTCCCTCCCAGACCCTCCCACCTCCTATCTAAACGCAAGGACAGCATCCACCTTAGATTCATTCTGAAGCTGCAGTGTTAGTAATTGTAAATCGCAATACGATTAATATAACCTGTATTATCAATACATATATAATCAAATAGAGGCATCAAATGGATTATCAAAGCGATTAATAACTGTAAGTATTATTTGTATTGCGATTACAACTTAGATCTGAGTTCTTAATGGTTGTATTGCTAGAATATAACGAAGATAATGAATATAGCACTATATTCTCAATCTTCGTTATATTCTAGCAATACAACAACCATTAGGAACTCAGATCTAAGTTTAATTCGCATTGCGATGCATTAATCGCATTGCTAATTCAACTTAGAGCCGAGTTCCTAATAATTGTTGTATTGCTAGAATATACGTTATATTCTAGCAATACAACCATTAGGAACTCAGCTATAAGTTGTAATCGCAATGCAAATAATACTTACAATTATTAATCGCTTTGAGAATCCATTTGATGCTTCTATTTGATTGTATATGACGGTTGACTACGACTACCACCAACGTTCTGCTGCCTCCAAAGCAAGATATCTGAACCCCCGAGGGGCCATTTGGGCGTTTTCGATAGAAAACGCATCAAAAATGCATCAAAAACTCTGCGTTTTTATAATTTTTTCATATTTTTTTTTTTTTTGTGTATTTTGCCACATTTGGTTGCATATTTACATTTGGTATAGGCAAATATGGTAGTCTAGATCATGTGTCTATACCAAAACCTAGGATCATTGTTTGACAGCATATTTTCTAAGCCATATAGCTGAATATAGATTTAAGCAGAGTAATGATCTAGACCTGTGTTTCTCAACCAGTGGGCCTCCAGCTGTTGCGAAACTACAACTCCCAGCATGCCTGCACAGCCAAAGGCTGTCCGGGCATGCTGGGAGTTGTAGTTTTGCAAAAGCTGGAGGCACACTGGTTGGGAAACACTAAATTCTAGACTACCATATTTTCCTATACCAAATGTAAATATGCAACCAAATGTGGCAAAATACACAAAAAAGTAAAATAAAAAATAAAAAAATGATAAAAACGCAGATGCCCAAATGGCCCCTGGGGGGTTTAGATATCTTGACTCGGAGGCAGCAGAACGTTGGTGGTAGTCATAGTCAACCACCATATACAATTAATTAGAGGCATCAAATGGATTCGTAAAGTGATTAATAATTGTAAGTATTATTCGCATTGCAATTACAACTTAGAGCTAAGTTCCTAATGGTTGTATTGCTAGAATATAACGTATATTCTAGCAATACAACAACCATTAGGAACCCAGCTCTAAGTTGAATTCGCAATGCGATTAATGCAGGTTATATTAATCGCATTGCGAATTCAACTTAGATCTGAGTTCCTAATGGTTGTTGTATTGCTAGAATATAACGAAGATTTAGAATATAGCGCTAAATTCTCAATCTTCGTTTTATTCTAGCAATACAACCATTAGGAACCCAGCTCTAAGTTGAATTCGCAAATAAGATGTCCCAAACTATTCACCGGCGGACAGTTCCCGGCGAACATAGCTTGTGCGCGTTTGTCGCGGCGGGAAAACATATGCGATGTTCGGACCACCCCCTATCATTGAGTAAACTTTGACCCTGTACCTCACAGTCAGCAGAATACCCTCCCAGACCCTCCCATCTCCTGGACAGCATCCATTTTAGATTCATTTGGAAGCTGCAGTCTTAGTGAGAGGAGGGACAGTGTAGCTGCTGCTGATTTAATAGGGAAATCGATAGCTAGGCTAGTGTATTCAGTGTCCACTCCAGTCCTGAAAGACTCATTAGATCTCTGCTGTAAGGACAGAGTCCTGACAGCACCCCAAAAGCCCTTTTTAAAGCTAGTACATCAGTCTCCCTCCCAGACCCTCCCACCTCCTATCAAAAAGCAAGGATGGCATCCATCTTAGATTCCTTCTGAAGCTGCAGTGTTAGTAGTTGTAATCGCAATGCGATTAATATAACCTGTATTAATCGCATTGCGAATTCAACTTAGAGCTGGGTTCCTAATGGTTGTATTGCTAGAATATAACGAAGATTGAGAATATAGCGCTATATTCTCAATCTTCGTTATATTCTAGCATTAGAACCATTAGGAACCCAGCTCTAAGTTGAATTCGCAATGCGATTAATGCAGGTTATATTAATCGCATTGCGAATTCAACTTACCACACTCTGCGTCAACTACGTAATTTTCCATGGGAGTTTTGCCATGGATCCCCCTCCGTCATGCCACAGTCGAGGTGTTAGTCCCCTTGAAACAACTTTTCCGTCACTATTGTGGCCAGAAAGAGTCCCCGTGGGTTTTAAAATTCGCCTGTCTATTGAAGTCTATGGCGGTTCGCCCTGTTCGCATGCTCGCGAACATTTGCGGAAGTTCGCGTTCGCGAACGGAAAAATTTATGTTCGCGACATCACTAATATCCAGTTTAGTCATTTCCAAAAAAGTTCAAGAGTTTTCTGACAATGGTCATACACCTAATGGTCAGACAGCCTAGTTTTGAGAAGATCACCATTTACTGTATGCTCAGTAACAGTCCTGTCAATGAAAGATGACACGATGACACTCAGCTTTGACATTGACAGCAATGCTTTTTGCTACCTCTCCCAGTCAGTGCATCTCAGCATGAGACCTGCTTTTCCTCACTGCGAGATTTCCATGTGTGACAAGCATATGTCTTGTCTGCATAAAATAAGTCATGTAAATGGGCCCTTTGGGAGTTTCTATAAGGTGTAAGTAAAGAATCCATGTGCTTGGTCTAGATCTTGAAGACACATCTTTGACGTCATGTTTATGAATGGACATCCATTTCCACTAACGACAGGGTTTTCTCCATTATGGTAGATGTTCGTATAAAATCACCATTCCAACCCATCAACAAAGGCAGTAAATAAGCATCAGCCTTTTACCAACTCAACATAAAAGACTTTGGAACTTCAAATGAATTTAAAGCGTAGGATGATTGCTTTCCAATAAGGGTCAAACAGAGGACAGGAGAGAATTAACACTGGCTGTCCATGGCCCGTGCACCCCCAGCCTTATTGCTTGTAAATCTAGATGCATTATGGGATATAAAATCTGTAGCATGTGCTGATTCCAAATTGTAATAAAAGGAACCAAAACATTTTATTCCAAGCAATATACAGGGATACTTTATTTATTACACATACAAATTATTAACTACACTTCCACTATATAAATGACTTGCAAAAATTAAAGCCCTACTTAGTTTTAACCATTACAGCAATTTTGAGATACAGATACCATCCTCCAGACATGTAACAGGGCTAAACAATACAAAGTAATGGAAACAAGTGGCCATTGCTATATGCAATATGATCAATGAGAAAGAAAAAAACTGGTAACAGATTGATGCAAGAAAAACAAAGCATGTATTTACTACTTACCAAAATTAAGACTGCCCTTGCATTCCCCATTTCAGATGCCCTAATACCTCCACAGTAGTGCCAACAGTAAAAGCTAAATACATATTGCTCTTAGAGGGGGTGTCTAGTTATTTTTTATTTTATTTTTTTAATCCTTCCCACCCTGTTGTAACTATGAAGAGATGTGCCTCTAAAGGGCAATGACTGGCCTTGGCGGTGATGTGACCCCAAGCAGCCCTTGACCTAGCAGTGACATGCTGCTTAGAGACACATCACAGCTGAGGTCAGTCATTGGCTTCAGCAGTGCACATGACTTCATATGTGCAAAATTTGATTGTAGGGAACTAAAAGCTTACTGAAGACAGCCCAAGAGCCACAGAGCTGGAATTGGGTGGCAGGGAGCAAGTAGGTGTAAATCTCCTCACAGATGTCATAGGGTGGGAAAGGGATAGGTCATCAATATCTTATTTGCAGGGGGCCGACACCCAGGACCACTGCTAGTTAGCTGTTTGAAGAGGAGGCAGTGTTCCATGTGAGCATTGCCTCCTCTTCATTACACTGCCCGTCATCTCCCTTACAGCGGTGGTGTAGTGTAATTACAAGTACTGTCTCTATTCAAGTGAATGGAGCGATAGCTTGTCATTACACTGCACTTCGTAGATGATGGGCAGTGTAATGAAGAGAAAGCAGTGCTCAAAAGGAATGTTGCCTCTTTGTCAAACAGCTTTTTTTAAAATGGTAATCCAAAGTTGGCTTCAGGACCTAGGTACCAGCCAGTACCAAAGCCGACTTCGGATTCCTATTTCAAAATGTTTTGAAATATGCAGATAGGAATACTGAAGTCATTTACCAAAGTCTCGCACAACTTCGGGCCAGATTAAGTTTTCCTACACGGAGCGCATACATTTTCATGGTGTACAGAAACATCATAAACAAAGTTTATTAACGAATCAACCTCGGATCCATGATTCGAAGCTCGATTCATTCACCCTTAGTTATAATGGTGGAAGGGGTTTAGGAGGTGGCTCAAGAACTGAGATTACTTCATAAGTTGCAGGTGCTGACTGTGTTATTATATAGCTGATACCTACTCATAGTGACTGGGATTGAAGAAACTTCTGAACCTGGGCATTAAATACCTCAGATGTCATAGTAAATAATGACAATGGTATCTTGAGTGCAAAGAAAAAATGGGGGTAAGTTAGTACATCCCAGTGCGCAGATGCACATCGCCATGGCTGAAAGCGTAAAAGCAAAAACAAACAATGCAACAGCACTCTGCAAACACAAATAAAGTGAATACAATTGCGCCATACACACTATAGAAAATGTAGTAATGCTAATGCTACGTTATAAATGTGAGATACTTGGCAAATACATTTTGTGCAAAATAATTTGTGCCTGTGCGCCACCGGCAAGGCAATCTTTTTAGGACAGGCAATCTCTATAGCGAGTAATTACTTTCAATGACGGGGGGCTGCACCATTGCCGTTTCCCATCATTGCGCCAACTACTCACAAAGAAATGTGCTCCGTGACGAAGTAATTCGTCATGAAGCAATTTTTTTTGTAAAGTTCGGCAAAGCAGTCGAATCAAATTTTAGAGAAGTTCGTTCAGCTCTACCAGCGCACATGGACTAATGGCATTACACTTAGCTTAAAATCCAATGAAAACTGTAAGAAAATATGTGCAGTTGTGGATGGCAGAGGTATGGATTCAGCAGGAAACCTTATCTTTGTATTGTATCTGTAAATACATTAAGCACAGAGATCTGTTAAGACAGCATTAAAAATTGTGTTAGCTACCAAAAATCCGGCAGATTGCAACTGAAGCCTTCAAGATTCCATCCTCTTTCGAGTAACCTAAATTGTAGTTTTCTAGCGTTAGGGATTCTGTTATAACATGGTTATAATGGAAAATAACGGAATACCCAGACAGAATGCAAAATGGAAGCCTTTAAAAGGCATTCCGTTTGCTTTCCGTCCTAATAGAAGTCTATAGGAAAGTAGTCCTGTAGACAGAACTTTGTTTTCCGTCTTAACGGGAACCAGACGGATCCATTTTGATTTCCATAGACTTCTATTAGGATGGAAAGCAAACGGAATGCCTTTTAAAGGCTTCTGTTTTGCATTCCGTCATAATACAAGTCTATGGGCAGAAGAACGGTTCTGTCCTTCCGTCTTATGGATTCCGTTATTTTCCGTTGTAACCATGTCATAATGGAAAGCCATAAGGGAATCCCTAACACTAGTGTGAACCCACCCTAAGCAGTGAATGATTTTAAAGAAGAGTTGCATGAACCCAGATTTGTTGCATTCAGGTTTCATATGTTATTGCTTTATCATAAATAACAGTCCACTTTTCGCCTTTTGACTCTATATGCCAGAAAAAGCTTATTTCGTGTATGGTAATTGGAGGCTGTGTGGATGCCACATATAGGCTATAATGGTATTCATTTAAAATGCATTTTAGCAGTAGATTTCCATGATGGAACTGTTAGGCTACTATTGTGTGAGAACTTTTAACTTGGACACTTTGGTTTTGGCTGCTCTAGATGGTATATGTATATTATGAATAGCTTTATATGGACACTATTGTTAGACAGTGGGTCTGGAACCACTGTGTCAACCAAATAGATATGACTTGGGGATATTTCTAAGAGTTTTGTTGTGGCAGTACTATGGTTTTCACCTATTAACCTCTATACCGGGACTGGACTTTGCTTCACAGGAACGACCAGGTGTCATGCTGGGAAGAAGATACAATAGAAACACAAGAAACAACAAACAAGCATCTAGGCAAAAGCTGGGGATAATGGTCACCTCCTGACAAGATCCTATAAACTGACCCTAGACTGCTGTGCACACGTTTAGACCCCAAAGATGGGAATGAACGTGCCCCCATGCCTAAAACTGTATGAACCCTATAGTCCCTGAGATAGTGGACAAGGGGGAAAAAAGGCAGCCTGCTTCCTCTAATCCCGGAGGAAGCAGGTGTCTAACTAACAACCTAGACAGTTCACAAATGGAAACCAAAAACACACATCTTTGAAGCAGAGCAGAAACAGCAATCCACCTTTCCTCAGAGTGAAAAAGAAGCTATAACCCACAAGGGACACTGGGTAGGTGCTTGATTTAAACTCACACAATCGACCCCACCCAGTGCACCTGAAGGGAGGCAGGTACAGCTCACTCCAAGTAAACAGAAAACTACACACGTGCTGCCAACCTGACAGACCTCCACACCTCAGGGCAGGTCATGACACCAGGTCACTACCTCCTGTAGTACTCTGTTTGTTTGACAGCTGAACCATGGGGGTCAAAAAGACATTGATGGGGAGCACCGATAGGTCAGAGAAAACCACAATGAGGGACAGGCTGATTTCAAGGCAGGCAGAGCATGTGAAGGTCAGGTCAGGCAGTAAAGAGTCAAATCCAGGAAACAGGCAGAAGTCGGTACACAGGCAAACAAATATAATCAGCAAATTTTTGCAGGATACTAACTGACTAGAATCTATTGCTCAGACGCCCTCCCACAGGGAAAAATTTCCTAAGTACTCAAAGGTGGCCACCCATTGGCTCGTGTGGATTTGGGTGCATGTGAACCCTTAAGAGCTGGAGGGAGTGCACGCACACCTTACAGGCAGAGAAGGAGACTTGTCAGAAAGAAGCAGGCTACAGCCTGCGTAGTGGGACAGACCAACTTCAGCGGGTCAACCCGCTGGAAGGAGGAGAGATGACAGTGAGCCTGCACCTCCAGAAGTATCCCAGAGGGTAAACTGAGCAGGGACAGACATGAGCCACTGCTGTAACAATTATTTGCACAATGGCTTTCTAAGAGATTGTTTCATTTGTTTTGTGTGTACCTGTACTTTAGTAAAACTTGATATGTCTAGTGAAATATGAGGGGTTTTGATAGGTGGAGATCCAAATGCTGAGACTCCTGCTGGTCATTAAATGAAGACACGGAGGCACTCACACAAAGGGCTGTTATTCCTCACTCCTGGAGAAAGACAAGATCGGCTCATAGACTTTCTATGAGGCCGACCTTCAGCAGCGAGGAGAGACATCACTCTGTGTGAGCACTTCATTCTCATCATTCTAAAAGTTGGTGGAGATTTTAGAAACTGGTCCCTCTCTGATCAAAGCCCACTGATATATCACAAACATGACATATGAATCTTTTTGCTAAAGTACACATACATTTTAACTTTAGAATATACATTTGTAAAAGAGAAATAATGACTTTGCTCTATTTAAATTGTTGTAGCTTATTGTTTCTCTTTTTTTTTTCTTTTTTTTTTTACTTTTCTGAGGAAACCATGTTGGACATACACACTTCCTTTTTATATTTTCAGTACAGACAATGCAGCTGGACATGCATCTTCATTATGGCAGCTAAATAGGAAATTAATGATAGTCAATTGATAGAGGGATATTATATAATATTACAGTATTGTAGAAGTAATATAGTAGAGCCTCCTCCCTCAAAGACCAGAGAGTGACAGGGGAGATGCATATAGAGCCTTGTTTTTGGATAGTGATATTATCCTACCTTATTTAGGTCTCCAGCAGTACAACACAGCTGTCATTTAATCCCCTGCTCTCTACTGATAATGAGATAACTCTGCTCAACCTCTCCCAGTCTGTATGGCAAAGCTTATCAGTGAGCTAAAGAAAACAGGGCATGCTAGCCTGTTGTTTCTTCTCTAGTGGACAATGTGAACGCTGGAAAATTTCAATTTTAAGATTTTTTGGGGAACATTAAAATATGAAGATGCCACTATGGATGGTTTCATGTGGATCTGGTATTGTGTGATAAGTCATATCTAAGGGGGCTATATTCATTCCCAGTAGGTCAGTCACAGAGAATTCATATGTGTTTAGCCATTGATTGCAGCTCATATAATGCTGTTTATTTGTTACAGCACCTTGAAAAAGAAAATATGTAGGAGAGATCATTCAGAAAGTGGTGAAACAGAGGAGATTTATAGTGAAGGGCATACATGGGAATGCATGGTCCTTAATGTCATAAATCTTGTAATATTCGATAGGGATGAAAGAATGCAATAGTTCTCAAGGTAGAAGGCAGCAAAGAACAAATGCTTGGCACCAGAGGCATAACAATTGCGGTCGCAGACTCCCCTTAAACTGTCTTAAGTGAAGTCAATCAGAGTAGAGCGGGGGGGCCGGGCCAGCCGCACGTTTTTTTTTATAAGTGCGGCGACGGCAGCGGGCCCTCTCCTACAGACAGTCCCCTACAGTACCCTCCGCTCCCCACTACTTCCGATAATTGCATCTGCTGGCTTACCACGGCAGGTCTCGCAGGATCACAGCCGTAACCAGAAACTGTAGTTTGCGCAGGCGCAGCCAGAGCCCGCCAACAGAGGATTCAAAATTAGTGCGGTCAGGCAGAGGCTGAGAGTCTGACTGACACCCGCTGACACCCGCTGCTCTACAATCACAGAGGCAGCAGGTCGCATAAGGCTATTTACACACTGGCCATACTGGAAGCCGGAGGTGGGTTTAAGGTGGGTCACGTGATCAGAGGGGAAGAGGCGGGGCTTACTGCTGGAGAGATGGCTGCGGCTGGTGTGGTGTGGTGTGGGTGGGGGACAACGGGAAGCAGTATATGTCAGAGAGTGGGGAAATGAAAGAGAGCAGTACGGTGAGAGAGGGGGGAGATGATAGTCATATGTGCACCTCGGGCGCTGTGGCAAGGGGGGTAGGAGGTGCAGGGGGCCCCATAACTAGGTCAGAAAGCCCCACATAAAGCACCAGCCAAAATGAGAGCCCCTATAAAAGGAGTGGCCTCCATATCTAGAGACAGGCAGCACACCGGAATTGGAGGCGAGTCGCATGACAGACAGAGGCGGCAAATATAAGAGGTGACCCTGAGAGATACATAATTACTGTATATTATATGTGGGGGGGGGTTCCCATTAAGCTGCAGACTGGAGCAAAAGGGGGCCACAACCAGAGTAAGAGGAAACAAAAGTGGGCATCTTATCTGGAATAACCACTGTGAGGGGGCACATATCTGGACATAACTACTGTGAGGGGCACATATCTGGACATAACTACTGTGAGGGGCACATATCTGGACATAACTACTGTGAGGGACACATATCTGGACATACCTACTGTAAGGGGGCACATATCTAGGTATAACTACTGTGAGGGGCCACAAGGTGGGCATTAGTACTGTGTGGTAGCACTTAGGGGAAATGTCCTAGATTACCCTGCTATACATTGGCATGGCTCAGTCTTACAGGCCACTTCTTTATATAAATTTAGGGGGGGGGGGCAATTCAAAGTTTGCACCGGGGCCCATAACTCTCTAGTTACGCCACTGCTTGGGACCTAAGTCTCAAGTGCAAGAGTGGCAATGGTTTGCGTTTAAGTAACATTATTTTAACATAACAGACAGAAGTGATGCAAAGACTTAAAATATGGATAAGGGGTCAGCAACATCTGGTACTCCAGCTATTGTGAAACTACAACTCCCAGCATGCCCCAGTCACTGCTATGAGAGATCTGAAAATGGCCAAGTAAGTGTGTATGCTGGAAGTTTTACAACAGCTAGAGTGCCAGAGGTTGCCTACTCTGGATATAGACAATATCTGATTGGCAATTATGCTTAAAATGCTAAAGTATTACTATATGTATAGAATTTCTTCTTGAATTGTATTTTATGACTTTGCCCCATTGTCTGATTTGGACAGCCTTGTCCCCATCTGATATTGCTGTTCTCTGTCAGATCAACAACTCATTGTCTTGCCACTAGGAACCCTGACAGTTAGTTAATCCATTGTAAGCTACCATGTAAAGTTGTGGTTTGACTACACAAAATGAAAATTTATACAAACCGGATTCCAAAAAAGTTGGGACACCAAACAAATTGTGAATAAAAACTGAATGCAATGATGTGGAGATGGCAAATGTCAATATTTTATTTGTAATAGAACGTAGATGGCAGATCAAATGTTTAATCCAAGTAAATGTATAATTTTAAAGGAAAAATATGTTGATTCAAAATTTCACGGTGTCAACAAATCCCAAAAAAGTTGGGACAAGTAGCAATAAGAGGCTCGAAAAAGTAAATTTGAGCATAACGAAGAGCTGGAAGACCAATTAACACTAATTAGGTTAATTGGCAACATGATTGGGTATAAAAAGAGCTTCTCAGAGTGGCAGTGTCTCTCAGAAGCCAAGATGGGTAGAGGATCACCATTTCCCACAATGTTGCGCAGAAAGATAGTAGAGCAATATTAGAAAGGTGTTACCCAGCGAAAAATTGCAAAGACTTTGCATCTATCATCATCAACTGTGCATAACATCATCCGAAGATTCAGAGAATGTGGAACAATCTCTGTGCGTAAGGGTCAAGGCCGTAAAACCATACTGGATACCCGTGATCTCCGGGCCCTTAAACGACACTGCACCACAAACAGGATTGCTACTGTAAAGTAAATCACAGAATGGGCTCAGGAATACTTCCAGAAACCATTGTCAGTGAACACAATCTACCGTGCCATCCGCCGTTGCCAGCTGAAACTCTACAGTGCAAAGAAGAAGCCAGTTCTAAGCAAGATCCACAAGCTCAGGCGTTTTCACTGGACCAGGGATCATTTAAAATGGAGTGTGGCAAAATGGAAGACTGTTCTGTGGACAGACGAGTCACGATTAAAAGTTCTTTTTGGAAATCTGGGACGCCATGTCATCCGGACCAAAGAGGACAAGGACAACCCAAGTTGTTATCAACGCTCAGTTCAGAAGCCTGCATCTCTGATGGTATGGGGTTGCATGAGTGTGTGTGGCATGGGCAGCTTGCATGTCTGGAAAGGCACCATCAATGCAGAAAAATATATTCAGGTTCTAGAACAACATATGCTCCCATCCAGACGTCATCTCTTTCAGGGAAGACCCTGCATTTTTCAACAAGATAATGCCAGACCACATTCTGCATCACAACATCATGGCTGCGTAGGAGAAGGATCCGGGTACTGAAAAGGCCAGTCTGCAGTCCAGATCTTTCACCTATAGAGAACATTTGGCGCATCATAAAGAGGAAGGTGCAACAAAGAAGGCCGAAGACGATTGAACAGTTAGAGGCCTGTATTAGACAAGAATGGGAGAGCATTCCTATTTCTAAACTTGAGAAACTGGTCTCCTCGGTCCCCAGACGTCTGTTGAGTGTTGTAAGAAGAAGGGGAGATGCCACACAGTGGTGAAAATGGCCTTGTCCCAACTTTTTGGGGATTTGTTGACACCATGAAATTCTGAATCACCATATTTTTCCCTTAAAATGGTACATTTTCTCAGTTTAAACTTTTGTTCCGTGATTTATGTTCTATTCTGAATAAAATATTAGAAGTTGGCACCTCCACATCATTGCATTCAGTTTTTATTCACGATTTGTATAGTGTCCCAACTTTTTTGGAATCCGGTTTGTACAAGCATGAAACCAATGAATGTGTTTCTTAGTCTGTGACCACATTACATATATGGTTGATAGCAATCTCAAAGGATATCCATCCTTATTAAAGGGGTGTTCACTTCTAAAATAATATGGTGCTGGAGCTACACAGCTCAGTTTACTGTGTAGTGGATGAAGCTGGCAACTGTGGGGTAATGGACTCCCGCTGATCTCATGTTGATAGCCAATTCTGAGGATTGACCATCAATAATTGTTTTCCCAAAAAAAAAATATTAATCAGTTAATCCAGGGCTTGACAAATTTCCTTGGAATGTAGGAGCCAGCTAAAAAAGTTAGGAGCCAGATGGAGCCGCGTCATAAAGCCCCCAGTAGATTCCACCATAGTGCTTTTCCTCCCCCCACTTCTCCATAGAGCCAACCAATGATGCATGCCAGTACATAGGGCCCCCATAGTGGTCCTTCCCCTCTTCTCCATAGTGCCCCCCATAATGTGCCAGTATATAGGGCCCCCATAATGGGCCAGTATATAGGGCCCCCATAGTGCTACCCCTCTTTAATTGTTTATATGACACGTCAGACGCTGCCAGCATCCAAGTGATCGCCCCTGGCGGCAGCCATGACGTGGAAACCCTGACAAGGGTTACAGGGTCCGGAGGGGAGGGCAGAGGGGTCCGGAGGAGAGAGCAGAGGGGTCTGGAGGGCATAAACACAGCGGGCACCATGACACTTTACTGAGCACTACAACCCCCAGCTGGCGCTCAGCCTCTGCATTCCCCACATCACTACAACCCCCAGCTGGGGCTCAGCCTCTGCAGTCTCTGTATCACTACAACCCCCAGCTGGGGCTCAGCCTCTGCAGTCCCCGAATCACTAAACACCCCCCCCCCTCTTGTCATTCTCTTTCCCCTTCTTGTCATTCCCCCCCCCCTCTTGTCATTCTCTTTCCCTCTCTTGTCATTCTCTCCCCCCCTCTTGTCATTCACTTTCCCACTCTTGTCAACCCCCCATGTCATTCTCTTTACCCCTCTTGTCATTCTCCCCCCCCCCTTGTCATTCTCTTTCCCCTCTTATTCTCTTTCTCCCCTCCTCCCTCTGCTACCTTTAGTGTAGCGTGGCCGAGCTCTGTATGGTCCACGAGTACAGGCGCTTTTGTTTCCTGTACCCGGGCGGACTAACAGAAAGTGCACACTGTGTGTGCACTTCCTGTCAGTCCGGCCGGGTACAGGAGACAGATGCTCCCTGTACCTGCGGACTATACAGGGCTCGGCCACGCTACAATGAGGCAGTGACAGGAGGGAGCGCTGTCAGTCCCTCTCTCCATGCTGCGCCCGGGCGGTGCGCCCTCATGGACGCGCCAGCCTGAGCAGTGCTGCAGCCACCTGAGGATCTATATAGAGCGGTCGGGCGGCTGCAGCATGAAGGTGGCCGGCATTCCTAGTCCGCCTATAGGACGCACCGGCCCTGCACCCTGGCACCTTAGAAAACGGGCTGACAAATAACCAGGCGCCAGGACCAAATTCCTGGTCGCCATGGAGACCTGGCGCCTGGGATTTGTCGAGCCCTGAGTTAATCAATTTTAAACCCTTATTGTTCAGGTTAGCAGGAAACAGATTTATCCAAGTAACAAGAGTCCAAAGTCTAGTCATGATATGAAGAAGTCAAGTAAATAGAGATGAACGAATCTATTCGCAGATTCGGAAATTTGTTCCCAATCTCAGAGTTTTTTAGGCAGCAAATGAAAAACCTGAATCTGTTCAAATTCGATTCAGACGAATCTTGTAAAACGGCGCCCAGCGCAGAAGCAATCAATAGTGTTCTGTCAGGCAGGAGGTAATTGCAGTTAGTTGCGGCCAGGCAATAACCACAGTTTGCGCCAGCAACGATGAAAGTAAATACAGTTACATCTGACGTTGTATCAGACTGAGGAGATGGGCGAGGGAAACAAAAAAAAATTGTAAAAAATTAACTAAACAAGATAGGAGATTTTCATTCAAAAAAATAGAGGGGGGTATATACCAATTTACCAAACTTTTTGAAAAGTTCTGTGAATACAAAACTAACTGAATCTTGGAAGATTTGTTCATCTCTACAAGTAATCAGTGCAGGTTTGTCTGCAGGTTCATCACCCAAGGCACCAAAATTATAGAAACTAATATGGGATGTTTGATTACTGTCATCTTTTGCTGATTCCCAACTGTGGAGGGACATGGTGGGCTGCACACTCCAAGGCTTCTAAAAGTCAACGGACTAACTTTCCAGAGACCAGAGACAATGTGGTTCCCAACCCCAGACAGTCCAACAGGGCTCCTCTGTCCATTCTCCTATCGTAATCACCAGTAAATCCCCTAACTGTGACTTGGCTAATTCTGGTGAGTAAGACAGGGGATGTAGGCCTCACGGTGGTATATAAGGGTTTCCACACCTGTCCAGTGCCTCTTTCTGCATTGCTTTCCAGAGTTGACTAAGCTGAAGTAAGACCACTCCATTCATGCAGTCCCCTTTGATTCAAACAGAGCCACAGATGGACATCACTAATGAGAGCTCCTACCACGAGGGGATGGAGCAGCCCCCTTTTTTTTTTTTTTTGCATGGTGGATTAGCAGACAGCAGGGTGGTCATTTTTTTGACTTGATTAACTTAAAAGCTGGCCATACGGAATGTACCTACATTGGAAGTCTGACCACAGATATCAACGTCCTAGACAATCCCTTTAAGATCTCCTGCTACTTTGACTATGATGCTCTCAACTGTAAAGCACAGATTAATGCAAGATTTACTGTAAAATAATTTTATAATTTGAAGTTTAGAATTAGCCATCATTTCAAATCTAGATGGCCAGAATGGTAAAATTTCCAGCGAAGGTACTAAACTATGTAAGATTAATAACATAGAGCAGGACAATTATTCCTTAATATAATGATTTGCACAAAATTGCACTGTGAAAAGTAGAAATGGCAGATGAGATTCAACATAGATAATTTGAGTTAATGCACATGGACTCTAGTAACAATTATGCTAGTTACATAATAAATTTAAGAAGAATGACGGAAAAAATTGATTAGTGGTATTTGAAAGGTGTAAGCACTGCAGAGAAAGAGCTATCTACAGGCTAGAGCAGGGATGCTCAACCAGCGGCCCTCCAGCTGTAGTAAAACTACGACTCCCAGCATACACCTTCTGTAGGCTGATAACTGTAGGCTGTCTGGGAATGATGGGAGTTGTAGTTTTGCAACAGCTGGAGGGATACAGGTTGAGCATGCCCGGGCTAAAGGATAAGTATCTGACCAGTGGGGGAGCACTGAAACCCCCACTGGTCACGAGCACGGACATATCTGATTGAATCCAGCAAAGGTCATGCATTCTCACTGCCATTCCATTCAACTGTTTAGGACTGTTGTAAATAGATGCACTCAGCATTTCTACGACAGTCTCATAGAGTTGGACAGAGAGGCAGCAAGCATACATGACTATTGCATGGCTGTTTGGAGTTAGCAGCTTCACTCAGGCCCTGGGGCTTGTGAGCGTCCAAATGCCCCTCTGCCATATAAGATGACATTAGTATTATGAATCACACATAGTAGGTGGGTAGCTGTTACAGAATTAGGGTCCTGGATCTACCTTTAATACTTGAGATAGAATGCTACAATATTTGACCACTCTAACTGTAAAGTACCAATGGCAGAAAAAGGAGGCGATTCATCAAGTAGACTTTCTTATATGAACAGCAAAGTTAGCCACCAATTACTTAAAGGGAACCTGTCACCAGGAAATTCACAGATAAACCAGGCATGCCGGCTTGTAGGGTTCACCATGCTGAATATAAGGATACCTTTCACTTGGTGATCTGTTGCTCTACTGTACTTTTAATCAATATGCTAATGAGCTGATATGAGTCCAATGTTTTTTATTCAGAGCTGTAGCCACTCCCCTATTCACTTCAGATGTAAAAGGGGCGTGATTTATTACATCATTCAATTTAATAATTGGCGGGAAAAATAATAACAGGGAATGCTAAGGTATTATATTACTAAGGTAAAAAAAGGGGAGGAATATAGTATTGAAGTTAGTAATTATAATAAGGGCTAGTTTGCTCATGGGTTGATAAACACATGTTTGATAAACAATTATTAAAATCAATGAATGATCTAATAAACCATGCCCCTTTTACATCTGAAGAAGTGAATAGGGGAGTGGCTACAGCTCTGAATTGAAAAAACGTTGGACTTATATCAACTACTGGACTCAAATCAGCTTATTAGCATATGGATTAAAAGTACTATTTCTCCACAATAAAGCAACAGATCACCAAGTGAGAGGTATCACTATATTCAGCAGAGTGAGCCCTACAAGGCGGCATGCCGGGTTTATCAGTGAATTTCCTGGTGACAGGTTCCCTTTAAGTCCTTCTATTTAAGAACTGACTACAACAAATGGTGTTCAGATAGATAGATAGACAGATAGACAGATAGATAGACAGACAGACAGACAGATAGATAGACAGACGGATAAATAGATAATATATCACTGTCCAGACAAACATCACTTACAATGATGACTCTCACTTACCTCAACTGAATGTAGCTATTGGTTGTCACTATCAATGGAAAAGCAATGCAGCACTCCAAAATCGGTGAAAAAAAAACTGTAGTTCTCTATTAACCCAGCGTCACCAGCAACGTTTCGACTGCTTATTGCAGTCTTTTTCAAGCCAAAGAAACATAGAAGAAACAACAGAAGAAGCATTGCGGTGCGTCTCATTGGCACGCCGAGCCGGTCTCTGGATCCATAATACGTCATGAGAATGTCCTGAATAATGTTAGCTTGAAGGATCTATAATAAAAGAGATACAAAGTATGCACATTTTCCATCACCCACATTACGGATAGGTACAGATAACTCATACTCCACAGTGCCTGGGGGATGCTCCTTATGTCGCTTTGAAGTCTACATTTAAACCATGGGGTTTCAACGAGTAACCAGAGAGTAACCATGCAATCCTTTGTTGGTTCTACCCGCAGGCTGCTACCAATGCTTTAACTGTGTGAATTGCCTCCTGATGCTAAGGGGCAATTCTTTCTATAATCCAAGGACAAATCAAAACATTAAAATCAAACAATTCCTCACTTGTGACTCCACCCATGTGGTCTACCTACATACTTGCCCATGTGAGAGGTGGTATGTAGGGGAGACCACGTGGGATATAAAAACTAGGCTGAATCCACATAGATACTCCATTAGAAAAGAGAAAATGGACCTCCCGGTCCCTAAACGCTTCAAAGAAGCTAAACATACAGAAAAGGATCTCAGATTTCAAATCTTGGAACAAGTGACCACAGGTAGAAGAGGTGGTGACCGAGTAGCTTTGCTAAAGAAGAGGGAACTCTTCTGGATTTTTTCATTACAAACGTAGAAACCCCATGGTTTAAATGTAGACTTCAAAGTGACATAAGGAGCATCCCCAAGGCACTGTGGAGTATGATTTATCTGTACCTATCCGCAATATGGGTAATGGAAAATGTGTATACTTATATTTTGTATCTCTTTTATTATAGATTCTTCAAGCTAACATTATTCAGGACATTCTCATGACATATTATGGATCCAGAGACCGGTTCAGCGTGCCAATGAGATGCACCGCAATGCTTCTTCTGTATGTTATTTAGGTTATAGTACCTACACATCGTTCTGTTCTCCTCCCATATAGATGAACAGTTAAGTTCGAACATTACTATTTTCTTTTACTGGATTTTCTATGTGACCGTATATCAATATATTTTCTTGATATTGGTTTGCTGCACTGGGATGACACCTGGTGTATGCATCTAATTCTTGTAATAAGGAATATGTGACCGAGGACGGTTGCCAGGGGTAACTACATGGAGGCCTCCCATGGTAACCTGTGGGAAGCTGGGTGTATGTGCCCAGGCACAGGAAGGTACCACTGACGTGGTTACCCCCTAGTGCCTGAAAACCAAGGTTACTATAGCACGAATATGCATGAACAAGACGGTCACATAGTTATTTGTTATATATGTGTATATCTGCAATATACTGTTCCTTGGAACGGGTTGAAGCAGCTATGTTGGACACTATTCATTCAAATTCACGTGTCATCTCTGTTTTAGATCCACTCCTTTTTTTATTTTTGCATTAGCAATACTGATGGATTATTGAGCAAATGCTGACCGAGTGAAGGTGTATGCTCCACAGACAGGATACGTTTTTTGTGCACTCTGTCGGGGGGCTCTACTTGTATAAGCATTTAATATAACAGGTTCTGTAGACATCTATGTGGAATCAGCTGGCGACAGTGTAAAAGGAGTGCGCTTCTTCTTGGCGCTAACATAGACCTGTAAGACTAAGTTCGTACTTAAGTTATTTGGTCAGTTTTGGCCCTGTGTCTGCCCAAGTAAGCAAAGTGTGCAGTGATTCTAAGAGCAATGCCTGTCATCTGCATGTCATATTGACTCACAGTATTATTTCACTACCAAAGCAGACTCCCTATGCCTGTTACTGGAAGGCACAGTGTTCTACACCCCTATAAAGACTCTTGAAGCCAGGAAATAGCTGTTTCTTAACGTAATCCACCACAATTTTTTGGGGGTCAAACCGAATTTTTCCCAAAAAATTCGGCAAGACGGCTAATCAAATTTTTGAAAAATTCACTCATCTCTTGTTGTCAACATACATCAATTACATAGTAAATCCTATGCTCTCTGTACCCCAAGAGTTTCATGAACCATGGTTTTTGGCGAAATATGATCATCCTTAACTTTTGACAAATACAACTAAGAAGACTGTCAACTCAAAGATCAGTCTTTAAAGTAAAGAGGTACCCTGAAAGATAATCATACTTTTCTTATGAACATTTAGTTGGAGTACAGAGGGAGCCCCCTTCTTCTATCCAACCCCACAGATGTATCAGTCACTGAGGGCTGCACTGGGATCAGAGTTATCTCCAATCTCAGTCACTTCTGGCAGACATCTGCTGTATGATGCAGCTGGCAACTGCCACGTATGGAGAGAGCTCAATGAGCCGTCTCCATACAACCTCTTAAAGGGCATCTGTCAGCAAATTTGCACCTATGAAACTGGCTGACCTGTTGCATGTGCGCAGCTGAAGGCATCTGTGTCGGTCCCATGTTCACACGTGCCCGCAATGCTGAGAGAAATAATGTTTTGTGCCACGCCCTTTACACTCTGATTTACAGGATCGGGTGTGATGATGTCTTGATTGCCTGGTTCTGTTAATCAAAGTCGTTAGGGAGCGGCAGTTGCAGAGAGGATTGAGCCTCTAAGAGTAACAGCAATGCCCCAATTGCTCCTAGAGGCTCATTTGGATATATTAAAATATCTTTTTCAATAATGTGGGAACATGTGAATTTGGGTCCAACACAGATGCCTTCAGATGACATGCTAGCAAAAATATTGATAGACTGCAATAAACCTCACATCCATGCTGGTGGCCACATATAGAAATGCATAACATAAACATGTCCCAATAGAATATCATGAGGTTCATGGGGTTTTTTCAGCCAGTCATCTCATACCACTCCTCAGTTTATAAACTATGGAGCCAAGAGGACAAATAAGGGAAGACATATCTTTTAACAGGTGCAACACAACATTCAATCTCAAATTCGGGGCTACTTTATAACATTTAGAAATACTGTTCTACTGTAATGTCAGTAAGTGAGCCCTAACTGGAAAGCTGCCCATTTTCCATGCCTACTTGCAGTGCAAGCTAATGAGTAGCAAGTCCGCAACTGGTCAACATTACCTACTCTACTAGGGCGTGAGACAAACGACAAGAACCAAAGAGAGAGTCATAT
The DNA here is from genome assembly GCA_033119425.1 of Bufotes viridis. Taxonomy (NCBI): domain Eukaryota; kingdom Metazoa; phylum Chordata; class Amphibia; order Anura; family Bufonidae; genus Bufotes; species Bufotes viridis. The sequence goes on along the minus strand of CM065590.1, from coordinate 552,877,573 downwards.
AGAAATGGGTCAGAACCAGGAGTACAACAAAGTACCAAATCGAGAGAGTAGTCAAATGCCAAGCCGAGATCAGAACCAGACGAGAAGCTCAGTACCAATACTTTAGAGAGTAGTCAAAAAGACAAGCTGAGGTCAGAACACAAGTAATCCAGAAACACATGAACAGGAACCAGGAACACAGCTAGTTAGTAAGACACAATCACTGACAAAGGTGTATGGCCAGGAGGGAAGTTTAATAGAGCGCTGAGTCCATGGATCAGAACCTAATAGGTCTATGGACTCAGCGCTCTATAGGATACTATACAGTCTTCACAGCAACTGCGCAGCTGGGCTGTCACTCAATCCTCCACCTATCTGCCCCAGCACACACACTGCAAGGAGATGCAGAGCATTGCACTCTTTTGCTAGGGTGGCGACCACGTCACCGGGGGCATCGCCTGGTAACGCGTCTCACTAGGCTCAACAAAGCAAGAGACCACATCGCTGGACCCCGGACAGGTAAGTTCATGACATCTCCACTCTAAAATTGCAAAGAACTGGGGTCACTAGATTTGATCATAAGATTGTACTAACTATTACAATTTCTTTACATATCTGAATAATCATTTTGAAAGCAGCAATTATACTGCTATTGTTAACATACAGATCAGTGGAATCTCTATTGATGTGAAATACATTTTGATGATAGATCAGCAATCCAAGACTTTAAAAAAATCATATATCTGGAAATTGTCAAGAGTAATAATAATGAATCTTGTTGAGATCTCTGCGAGTCCTCTATGTAATTCACTTAAAAGTGGAAAAGGAAAAGGTTATCCAACGCTAAGATGTTCCATTTGTACAGCTAAAATTATGGCCTTACCAGGATGTCTTTTTAGATTTTTATTTTTTATAACTGAAGCAGCAGGTCAACAAAACATATCTGATGTTACTTCTTTGCAGATCTTAAGACATTTTCGCAACATTTTAGAATGCTAAAAAATTGTTCATGGGATGAGTAATATGCTTGCTAATCCCCATTTCTCAGACTTCCTATACTACATATATAAAGCTATATATCCTGATGATCTAGCTCATGCAATGTTTTATGGTGCTCAAAATACTTTCATATGTGTGCAGCATGCCGCAGGGGAGGAGAGCAGAGGAGAGGATAGGAGTGATAGTAGCAAGAATAGTGGTTGTAGTACTCACTCCCTTTGACCATGGAGTGATAGGAAGGACACACCTTCTCTTCGCTATAAGGCATTCTCTGGATTTGGAGTCCCCCTGCCTGGTGTTCTTTGAGGTGCCCTTGATGTTGAGGGTTGCAGTGAGGTGCAAGGCAGGGTCTCTTGATGCAGCTGTAGATGTTGGTGCAGTGTAGCAGTGCAAGGAATAATGAAGTTGGGTTAACAGGAGAACATTTCGTTACTGAAGAATTAAGTTGGAAGTGGAACCATGGGCATATTCGGATTTCTGCCTTTAGAAAACTTGTCACCGGGCTTACACAACTGAACAATGTGGCTCTAGAGTCTATAAGCAAAAAAATATATACAATAGCACTCTGCAAACCAAATGAAGTACAAAAAAGTATTCTAATGGTAATGCTATGCCTATTAAGTAAATTTGAGACTCTTGGCAAATACATTTTGTACAAAATTATTTGGGCCCATCTGCCACACGTCAAGGCGATCTCTGTAAGACGGGAACCTAACACTAAATTCTACCTGTTATGTGTCATAACGGCCACCATAAAATTCATGGAGTGCAGGTTCCACATTCTGGGCACACTCAGATTTTTATCATTTTAGATGCCAAAATGGCATCCATTGAATCCAGGGAAAGCAGGTACCAACATTAATACCGAGCCCACTCCATACCTCTCCTTGTGACAGATGGCCTTCAAAGAATGCAATGAGAGTCCACTCTATACCTCTTCTGGTGCCAAAAGGCTTCCAGTGAATGTGGGAGAGCAGGCTAAGCTTTATACTTACACTAATTTAAATCAGCCTATGGGTCAGGAGTGCACAACTGAATAGAGTCAGACACCCCTCCGGTTCAAATTGGAAAGAAAAAAAAGGTCAGTCAGCACATCCCAGTGTGCAGGAGAACATTGCCATGGCTAGAAACACAAGGAAAAAAAAATACAATGCAACAGCACTCTGCAAACGAGATAAAGTACAATAAATTAATGTTAATGCTTTGCTTATTAAATAAATTTGAGATTCTTGGCAAATACATTTTGTACAAAATTATTTGGGCCTGTCTGCCACACGTGAAGACTATAGACTCACTAGAGTCTATAAGCCTCTAGTGATGTAATTCACCAATACAGAACTTCTACTCCGAACCTCTGTCTCTCTAGCTCTCCTTCTTCTGGACTGTTTTTCCATTTAAGTGTTTGTTCTGGGCTGTACCTTGCTGATGTCAAATCCTGGGCTGGCTTTTCTATGAGCTACTACATTTTTGCTTCTGTTCTCTACACTTACTCAGACTAGAATGATTTGTCTGATTAGACTGACTAGAATGTTCTCACTCCAACTCTCTATATAGAAAGGGTTACACCAGCCCCATCTAGTGCTGGCTGTAAATATGGCCCATTGACACCTTGTGCAAATATGCACAAGAATGCATGTACCACACAAAAATACATTTTAACCCCTTTGCAGTGTATCGCTGTTCTGAAGTGGGATACTGCAAATGATCTCTCTTTTCTTGAATCTGTATCACAATCAACTTTCAATTAGAATGACCATTAAGGGAATATTCCCATTCCCTTTTCCATAGTATACAACATAAAAGGCTAATAGGTACAGGTCGTATCTGCTGTGAATAGGGAGGTAGTTACACTTGACCAGCTCTCTCTCTATGTCTACTACTCAATGAGAGTTCCTAAAATAACCAAGCATGCTATTGGGGCTCCCCAATGTATGCACATTTACTTTATAAATAACATTATAAAGAAACCTCAACAACTGAATGTAACTCAAAATGTTCAGTATTTACTTGTGTCCACTTTTCTTTTTACAGCGTTCATTCTTTTCAGAAGACTTGCTATCAGTTATTCAAAGATGTGTGAAGGGACCTTTTACCTGAATTTCCATGTATCCCTTCACCCCCAAAGTTTAATGTTATAACTCTGATCAAAAAGTGGGTCTTTGATCTACAAATGGATGATGCTGTCTAAAACAAGAAAGTCGAAAAGATCTACCTGTTTTTCACTGTAAAGGAGGTGTACCAACTTTTTTCAGTTGGGTTCCAGTTGGAAATCCCCAGAGTAGTGGGGTACTGGTTCAAAAGCCTGGAGCACAAGCAAAGGTGAAGTCAAGAACCAAACCATAGGTGGTCAGAACCAACCAAAGGATGCGACAGAGATGTGATCAGAAAATCAAAACCAAGAGATGAGACTACAAGGACCACAAGGTTCTTTAATCAACAGGCAGTGGTGGAACAGACAAATCATTCCAAATGTGCTGCTAGGCTGTGATATCGTATGGACCAGTTGCAGTGGACTCTTCACAGCAGTGTGATTGGTGCAAATACCTTGATTATCCATAACACATTTCAGTGAACATTATTTTGCAGATATTTTCAAATATATCAAAATATGTTTGTAACTACATTTATGATGTTTTCAATCAAAAGCAAATCACAATCTCCAGATGTCATTACATATCTCCAAGCATGCAATTTTTTTTTTATTATTTGTCAAATTCTTATTCTCAGCAACTACTTCTTGACAGCCAAACATCACTTCAGTCCCAAAGAGTGGAGTTGTCTTCTTACAGTGAAAGGATGGACAGAAACACCTGTGGACTTTTTCATATCAGACAGATGAAAAGAGTGTGATTTTCTCTTAGACAACATCTTTTTTAGCCATTTTATATGTACGTGCAGCTAAGAATTGTTTGAGAAGTGGCAACTGTGGGAACATTTCTCATGGCACAGCACAGCTGTAATTCGTTAGCTTTTAAGGTCGGAATGACTTAAAAGTCAAAGTGGCAATAGGGTGCACAAAAATAGTGAATTGAAGTGAATTTTGAGAGATTTAACATTATTCTTAAAATGTTGGAAGAGTTTGTCTAATCTTCTGAAAAAAAAAGTTTTTTTTATGTTTTTCTACATTCTTTGCTGATTGTGAAACATTCATACTGTAGCTGGGAGGTTCTGATGTTTCACAGTACTTTAAGCAAAAAGTGAGAACAGAATAAAAACACAGTTAAAAGTCACTTTTCAGGGTTTTATTACATTTATGTGTCATGGACACAACCTTATTCTTTTATCCATGTGCTATTGGCATTTTTTCCAGATAGCACACTGAGCTATTCATGTCTATGGGGCTGTGCACACTGCACACATCCATATTTTTTGTGGATCTGTGTAGCTGCTCAGCAAATGACAGAACATGCCGCCTTCCTGTCCATATTGAGGATAAAAATAGCCTTTTCTATTGTTGAAAGTGGAAAAAATTTAGAATGCATAGGGAAGGTATGCGTATTTTGAGGATAATTTGATTGTGGACCAAAATCCAGACATGGCCTTGTACATGAAGTGGGGGTCTAATTGATCTCTCTACAATTAACTTGTGACCCTCTTTTTCAAAGGATAGATATGTTTTTATGCCAAACAGGAATGATTATTTTTTTTTCTTCTTACTGCCTTTTCCCAATGCTTCTGGTCGAAGTGAAATATCAATTGTATAACTCTTCCATATGAATATTTATAAAGGAGGCCATATATATGTTAAGAACTAAAGGTACTTTTTCTGCATACCCAGATCATTGAAACATGCATGTCAATCAGGGAAAGTACGAAACTTTGAAAATCTGCCTTGTTGACTAGATGAAGCAATACTGGTCATCTTAAAGTAGTACAAGAATCATATTGTGTGCATTCCATTTTGCTGCATGGATAAAAGGACACTTACTATTTCTTAATGTGTCTTTTCATTCCAGATTGTTGTTAAATAAAGTTGAGCGAATTTTATAAAAATTCAATTCGAATGGTTCGCCGAATTTTCCAAAAAGATCTGATTCGGTCGAAAATTATTTGTGATAATAACCAATACTCAGGAGCTTCGAATACGAATATTCGAAACATGAAGATGCTTTTAGCACTGAACATTTACTTTTATTTTCTGTATGTGTACACGAACCAGCAATGTTATTACGCTCTTATATGAAAATGATTTGTGCGTATGACACAGGATTCCCATAGCATGATGAGTTAGATCAATAGATCCCGACATTATGTAATTGTGCCCGAATCTTGACATATGTGCGATTGATTTAAATGTATGAAACTTCATATTGTGATCTCACCTTGTATGTATCTTCGCTCTTTATTTCCACAAAATAAATAGAAAGAGAATTGATAAAAAAGAAAATTATTTGTGATGAATCGCATTAAAAATCTTCTATTTCTCGGCTGCAGAGAGCCTGTATATTGCCGTAGAATGCTGGGCATTGCAGAAACATGCATAGGTAGTCTGCTGTGGTAGTGCAACAGTTAATTTGTGTCTGTATGACAGGCAGTTGACAGGCATCCCTCTTAGAATCGCTTCAAAAGCGATAAAAAATCAGCTTTACAGGTCAATGTTAACGTCAGGTATAAAGCGGCCCAAGATTCTCCTATAGAGTAAAAGAGTGCTCCTCTTTTACATCATCAGCTGATTCCACATAGATTTCTACAGAACCTGTTCTCTTAGACGCTGAAACAAGTAGTGCCCCCATGATCGAACAAATAGGGTGTATTTTTCCCTTCTTCTCATCATAGTAACATAGTAACATAGTATATAAGGCCGAAAAAAGACATTTGTCCATCCAGTTCGACCTGTTTCCTGCAAGTTGATCCAGAGGAAGGCAAAAAACCCCTGTGAGGTAGAGCCAATTTTCCCCACTTAAGGGGAAAAAATTCCTTCCCGACTCCAATCAGGCAGTCAGAATAACTCCCTGGATCAACGACCCATCTTTAGTAGCTATAGCCTGAAATATTATTACGCTCCAGAAATACATCCAGGCCCCTCTTGAATTCCTTTATTGTACTCACCATCACCACCTCCTCAGGCAGAGAGTTCCATAGTCTTACTGCTCTTACCGTGAAGAACCCATTTCTATGTTTGTGTACAAACCTTCTTTCCTCCAGACGCAGAGGATGTCCCCTCGTCACAGTCACAGTCCTGGGGATAAATAGATGATGGGAGAGATCTTTGTACTGACCCCTGATATATTTATACATAGTTATTAGATCTCCCTCAGTCGTCTTTTTTCTAGAGTGAATAACCCTAATTTTGATACCCTTTCGGGGTACTGTAGTTGCCCCATTCCAGTTATTACTTTAGTTGCCCTCCTCTGAACCCTCTCTAGCTCTGCTATGTCTGCCTTGTTCACGGGAGCCCAGAACTGTACACAGTACTCCATGTGTGGTCTGGACTAGTGATTTATAAAGTGGTAAGACTATATTTTCATCACGGGCATCTATGCCCCTTTGATGCAACCCATTATTTTATTGGCCTTAGCAGCAGCTGCCTGACACTGGTTTTTACAGCTTAGTTTGTTATTTATTAAAATTCCTAGATCCTTTTCCATGTCAGTGTTACTGAGTGTTTTACCATTTAGTATGTAATGGGTGACTTGCATTATTCCTTCCCATGTGCATAACTTTACATTTGTCAGTGTTAAACCTCATCTGCCATTTCTCTGCCCAAGCCCCCAATCTATCCAGATCCCTCTGTAGCAGAAAACTGTCCTCTTTAGTGTTAATTACTTTACACAGTTTAGTGTCATCTGCAAAAATTGATATATTACTGTGCAAGCCTTCTACAAGATCATTAATAAATATATTGAAGAGAATAGGGCCCAATACTGAACCCTGAGGTACCCCACTAGTGACCGTGACCCAATCTGAGTGTGTACCGTTAATAACCACCCTCTGTTTTCTATTACTGAGCCAGTTACTTACCCACATACAGATATTTTCTCCTAGTCCAAGTGTTCTCATTTTATATACTAACCTTTTATGTGGTACAGCGTCAAATGCTTTGGAGAAGTCCAGATATACGACATCCATTGATTCGCCGCTGTCAAGTCTAGAACTTACCTCCTCATAGAAACTGATTAAATTAGTTTGACATGACCGATCCCTCATGAAGCCATGCTGATATGGTGTAATTTGCTTATTTTCATTGAGATACTCCAAGATAGCATCTCTTACAAAACCTTCAAACAGTTTACCCACAACAGATGTTAAACTTACCGGCCTATAATTTCAGGCTCTGTTTTTGGACCCTTTTTGAATATTGGCACCACATTTGCTATACGCCAGTCTGGTGGAACATTCCCTGTCAGTATGGAGTCCGTGAATATCAAAAATAAGGGTCTGGCTAGGACATCACTTAATTCCCTTAGGATACGGGGGTGTATGCCATCCGGTCCTGGCGATTTGTCTATTTTAATCTTTTTAAGTCGCTGCTGTACTTCTTCCTGGGTCAGACAGGGCACTTTTAAAGGGGAATTTACTTTTACATTTTGCATTTCATCTGACAGTTTATTTTCCTCAGTGAAAACAGTGGTGAAGAAAATATTTAATAGCTTGGCTTCCGTCATAAGAACAATCCCATAAATCCGCCTTCACACGTCAACATTTGCTCAGTAATCCATCAGTATTGCTAAGGCCAAAAAAAAAAACAGGAGTGGATCCAAAACAAAAATGACACGTGATTGGAAAGTTGCCATGTCTTCTGTGTTTTGTGCCCACTCCTGCTTTTGGCTTCCAAATCATGAGCATATCCTAATACAATATAGGGACTGTGTGATATAAGTCTTCTGGATGCTCCAAAGGCAGGATCTGTTGTGTTTATCATTTTTCCGTCCTTCTGACAGATTAGAAGAAGGATAAAATAAATGGTGACGTCAAGAAGGCCAAACAGGGACACTAGTGGACCTGTCACAGAGTGGTGAGGTGGCACCCACATGAGAAGTCAACACAGAGGCCCAGTTACAGTGTGGGGAGGGTGGCAACTGCATGAGGAGTCAACACAATGGCCCAGTCACAGAGTAGTGAGGTAGCAGCCGTATGAGGAGTCAATACAATGGCCCAGTCACAGGGCGGGGGGCAACAGCAGTGGTAGTAAAAGCACAATATGGTGTGTGGCAGTAGGACAACATGGCAGTAGAGGCCGCAGATTTGTGGTATCGGGCGGTGGCAGCATCAAAATAGTGGGTGAAGCAAGTGGCCAGAAGACACAGGCCTCTTTTCACTTTGCTGCTGATGGAGCTGGTGATGTTCCTGCCCATCCCCCACCCCCTTCCAGCAGCCATGAAAGTGGAATGTGAGATCAGAGGGCTCCCCCGCTCAGACCTGAGGATGAGCAAATGTGCACATAGGCAACTGCCAACTGACTACATAGGATGTCGATCGTAGTTGAATTTATCCTCCCTCTCAGCGGCTGGGAAAAAGGACCCCATTTTGGACCGGTAGCGAGGGTCTAATATGGTGGAAAGTCATTCCTCTGCCGAATGATGATAATATGGCTGTCACTATGCAAGCTACTCAGCATGCATCTGGCCATTTGTTCAAGAGGCTCGGAGGGACTCCCTGCCCTCATCTCCACTGCATACCGCCACGGTGTGTCAGGGCCATCTGCCTGATCTTCCTCGTCGCCGTCTAGCTACTCCCGCTCATCCTGCTCCTCTTCAGTCACTTGTGCAGAAAAAACACCCATTTATGTCTACAATGCTTGTGTGTGAATGTCCTCCTCCTCCAGTTCAGCCCCCACAGGGCTCAGGTGGTCATGAGATGTAGGCACCACATGTCCTGTCCTCTGTCCAGCCAGAGTTATTAGCATCTGCACCAAGACATCAAGGAGTGGAATGACATAGTTCATTCCGTAGTTCTGGCGACTGACAAATAAAATAGCCTCCTCAAAAGGCCCGAGCAAATGGGAGGGGTCATGCATGAGCTGCCATTGGCTAACGTCGAAGTTACACAGGGGAGTGCTCCTGACTAGTGTTGAGTGAACAGTTCGAGAATAGAAAAAAAAAAGTTCTGGTTCGGGTTCGTTGTTCGGCGATTTCTTTCCGCTTTCTGAAGGGCTGCACAGCAGCCAATCAGCTAGCGTTTTACTTCTTGCCCTAAGAAGCCATCACAGCCATGAGTACTAATGGCATGGCTGTGATTGGCCAAGTGCAGCATGTGACCCAGCCTCTATTTAAGCTGGAGTCACGTAGCGCCGCACGTCACACTGCTCTGATTAGTGTAGGGAGAGGACGCAGCTGCTCTGAGGGCGAGATTAGGCAGGAAAAAGTCAGCAAAAGCACCTAATGAAGTGAACGATATACAGCTGTGAGAGATTCAACTTCTGCTAGTTACTTGCTCACTGGTTTTTAGGCTGCACAGAGCGTTTTTCTGTTACTTTTCTTCTGGGGTGATCGGCGGCCATTTTGTGACTTGTTGTGTACCAGATCAAGCTGCCACCAAGTCCATCAATCCATTAATACTATATTTTTTTTTGCTATATCCTACATCAGGGGCTTGGCTGTGCTTATTGTCACCCCTAGAAACTCAGGATAGCAATTTCTATATTTTATTAAGGGGTTAAATACAATTGCCAAAATACCAATCCCCTAAATCTGGTGTTCCAGCTTTGGCTAGCCAAGTATAAAACTGTCTGCTGTCTGGCAAAGGATAGATTATTTTCTGTGATGAAATTCAATTGCCAAAATAGCAATCCCCTAAATCTGGTGTCACAGCACTGGCTGGCAAACTATAATAGTGTCCGCCAAAACATATATTTTGTTCTGGGGTGAAATTCAATTGCCAAAATAGCAATACCATAAATCTGGTGTCACAGCTGTGGCTGGCAAACTATAATAGTGTCCGCCAAAGCATATATTTTTTTCTGGGGTGAAATTCAATTGCCAAAATAGCAATACCATAAATCAGTGGTTTCAGCAGTTGCAGACCAAGTGTTAATCTGTCCGTAAAAGGGTATATTTTGTTCTGGGGTGAAATTCACTTGCCAAGGTGTATATACAAGTGCTGAGAGGGTCATTCTCATTAACTTCACACGTGTTAAAATACAATTGCTGAAGGCATAATCCTACATATTTTTTCTCACGCTACTGTGCATCTTCAAGTGTAAATCTGTCCATAAAAGGATACCTTTCATCCAGGGCCTAAATACTAGCCCTAAAAGAGATATTCCCCTAAATCAGTGGTTACTACTGTGACTGGATTAGTGTAATATGCTACATAAATAAATAGGCAGATAGAGTTAGGTGCCTGTAAAAAAAGGCCTAAATTTGAAATCAATACATTGGGCCAAATATTTTTTTTCTTATTGTAGTGCTTGGTGAACGGTAACAATGAGGAAAACATCTAGTAAGGAACGCGGACGCGGTTGAGGTGGTGTTAGTGTACCCTCTGGTGCTGGGAGAGGACGTGGCCATTCTGCCACAGCCACACGTCCTAGTGAACCAACTACCTCAGGTTCCAGTACCCGCCAGAATTTACAGCGATATTTGTTGGGGCCCAATGCCGTTCTAAGGCCTGAGCAGGTACAGGCGCTAGTCAATTGGGTGACCGACAGTGGATCCAGCACGTTCACAACATTATCTCCCACTCAGTCTTCTGCAGAAAGCGCACAGTTGGCGCCTGAAAACCAAGCCCATCAGTCTGTCACATCACCCCCATGCATATAAGGGAAACTGTCTGAGCCTCAAGTTATGCAGCAGTCTCTTATGCTGTTTGAAGACTCTGCTGGCAGGTTTTCCCATGGGAATCCGCCTAGCCCTTCCCCAGTGGTGGAAGACATAGAATGCACTAATGCACAACCACTGATGTTTCCTGATGATGAGGACATGGGAATACCACCTCATCGGAGTCCGCACATCTCTGATGATGACGAAACACAGGTGCCAACTGCTGTGTCTTTTTGCAGTGTGCAGACCTAACAGGAGGTCAGGGAGGAAGACTGTGTGGAAGACGATGCAGGGGAGGATGATGTCCTAGACCCCACATGGAATGAAGGTCGTGCCACTGACTTTCATAGTTCAGAGGAAGAGGTAGTGGTGAGACCGAGCCAACAGTGTAGCAAAAGAGGGAGCAGGGGGCAAAAGCAGAACAGCCACCGCCAAGAGAGTTCGCCTGCTACTGGCCACCGCCACTAGGGACCGAGCACCCCAAAGGTAGCTTTATGGCACTGGCACTTCTTTAAACAATGTGCTGACGACAAGACCCGAGTGGTTTGCACGCTGTGCCATCAGATCCTGAAGCGAGGCATTAACGTTCTGAACCTTAGCACAACCTGCATGACCAGGCATCTACATGCAAAGCATCAACTGCAGTGGAGTAAACACCATAAAAGCAAGGAACTCACTCTGGCTCCCCCTGCTCCCTCTTCTGCTGCTGCCTCAGCCTCTTCCTCCGCCTCGGGAGGAACGTTGGCACCTGCCGCCCACCAAACAGAGGATGTGCTACCGACAACACCACCTGCGTCACCAAGCATCTCCACCATGTCACACGGCAGCATTCAGCTCTCCATCTCACAAACCTTGGAGTAAATTCCCACCTAGCCACCCTCGAGCCCTGGGCCTGAATGCCAGCATTTCTAAACTACTGGCCTTTGAAATGCTGTCATTCAGGATGGTGGACACAGACAGCTTCAAACAGCTGATGTCCATGGCTGTCCCACAGTATGTTGTTCCCAGCCGCCACTACTTCTCCAAGAGAGCTGTGCTTTCCCTGCACAACCAAGTATCCGATAAAATCAAGTGTGCACTGCGCAACGCCATCTGTGGCAAGGTCCACCTAACCACAGATACGTGGACCAGTAAGCATGGCCAGGGACGCTATATCTCCCTAACTGCACACTGGGTAAATGTAGTGGCGGCTGGGCCCCAGGCGGAGAGTTCCTTGGCGCACGTCCTTCCGCTGCCAAGGATCGCAGGGCATAATTCTTTGCCTCCTGTAGCCTCCTCCTCCTACTCGGCTTCCTCCTCCTCTGCTTCCACCAGCTCATCCAGTCAGCAGACACACATTCACCACCAACTTCAGCACAGCCCGGGGTAAACTTCAGCAGGCCATTCTGAAACTCATATGTGTGGGGGACAGGCCCCACATCGTGCAGAAGTTGTGGCGGGGTATTGCACAACGGACCGACGAGTGGTTTCTGCTGGTGGGCCTCAAGCCCGGCCTGGTGGTGTGTGATAATGGGCGAAATCTCGTCGCAGCTCTCGTACTAGCCGGTTTGACACACATCCCTTGCCTGGCGCATATGCTGAATTTGGTGATTAGTGTTGAGCGCGAATATTCGAATAGCGAATTTTTTTAGCGAATATCGGCACTTCGCTAATTCGCGAATATTTCGAATATAGCACTATAAATTCGCTATTTCGAATATTCGTTTTTTTTTTGTTTTTTTTTTAGTTATATTTTTTTCTTTCCCTCTTCCCAACAGTAGTTCTTACCTGTCCTGAGGATTCCTGGCTTCCTGGCTGCTCTAGTCAGTGCCCATTGCCGCTTCTGCCGACTTCCGTGCTCATGGAGCGTCCCCATCCATGGGAACGTCTCCATATACTAAAATGTACTGTCGGATTTGAGGAATTACGTTGAAATCGCAATGCGATTAATTCAAGTTATATTAATCGCATTGCGATTTCAACTTAGAGCTGGGTTTATAATGGGTCAGCTTGCTAGAATGAACGAAGTTAACGAATATGGAATATAGCAGCACTGCTAAGTTGAATTGCAATGCGATTAATTTAACTTAAAGTAATCGCATTGCGATTTCAACTTAGCACTGCTAGTGCCACTGCTATTGCTATATTCCATATTCGTTAATTGCTTGCCTATGTAAGATAGCAGTGCACTGCTAAGTTGAAATCGCAATGCGAATACTTCAAGTTAAATTAATCGCATTGCGAATTCAACTTAGCAGTGCTGCTATATTCCATATTCGTTAACTTCGTTCATTGAATCGTTAACTTCGTTCATTCTAGCAAGCTGACCCATTATAAACCCAGCTCTAAGTTGAAATCGCAATGCGAATAATATAACTTGAATTAATCGCATTGCGATTTCAACGTAATTCCTCAAATCCGACAGTACATTTTAGTATATGGAGATGTTCCCATGGTGATGGGGACGCTCCATGAGCAAGGAACTTTATGGTTGGCTTGGTAGAATTAGCGAATAGCGAATATGACGAATGTATTCGTCATATTCCTCAAAACGAAGATAACGAAGTATTCTACATCTTCGTTTTAGCAACCTATTCGTCAACCTCGATAATTCTAGCAAAGTAGCAATCAAATAGGAAGGTTGACTATAGAGACAGCTGTGTTAAATTCGCTATGCGATTTTTTTTTTTTTTTTTTAATAGAATAATTATATTACTTGATATAATTATTATTATAATTATTCTATTTATTAAAAAAAATATATAAATAATCGCATAGCGAATTAAACACAGTTGTCTCTATAGTCAACCTTCCTATTTGATTGCTAGAATTAGCGAAGTTGACGAATAGGTTGCTAAAACGAAGATGTAGAATACTTCGTTATCTTCGTTTTGAGGAATATGACGAATACATTCGTCATATCCGTCATCTTCGCTATAATTCTAGATATGAAACCAATAGGAAAGTAGCCTTAAGTTAAAATCGCAATACGCGATTATTTAAATCGCATATTAATCGCGGTAACTAGAATAATGACGAATATTCGATTTCGACGAATATGAAACGAATATTCATTCGAATATTCGCGAATTTCGTCGAAATCGAATATGGCACCTGCGGCTCATCACTATTGGTGATGTAGAAGTTCATTCACAACTACCCCGACATGTCAGAGCTGCTGCATAAAGTGCGGGCCGTCTGTGCGCGCTTCCGACGTTCACATCCTGCCGCTGCTCGTCTGTCTGCGCTAGAGCGTATCTTCGGCCTTCCTGCTCACCGCCTCATATGCGACGTGCCCACCAGGTGGAACTCCACCTTGCACATGCTGGAGAGACTGGCGATCAGCAGCAGGCCATAGTGGAGTTTCAGCTTCAGCACGCACGCGTCAGTCGCACTGCGGAACAGCACCACTTCACCACCAATGAATGGTCCTCCATGCGAGACCTGTGTGCCCTGTTGTGCTGTTTCGAGTACTCCACCAACATGGCCAGTGGCGATGACACCGTTATCAGCGTTACAATACCACTTCTATTTCTCCTTGAGAAAACGCTTAGGGCGATGATGGAAGAGGAGGTGGCCCAGGAGGAGGAGGAGGATGAGGGGTCATTTTTAGCACTTTCAGGCCAGTCTGTTAGAAGTGGCTCAGAGGGAGGTTTTTTGCAACAGCAGAGGCCAGGTACAAATGTGGCCAGCCAGGGCCCACTACTGGAGGACGAGGAGGATGAGGAGGAGGTGGAGGAGGATGAGGATGAAGCAGGTTCACAGCGGGGTTGCACCCGACACAGCTCAGGCCCATCACTGGTGCTTGGCTGGGGAGATACGGAGGACGATGACGATACGCCTCCCACAGAGGACAGCTTGTCCTTACCTCTGGGGAGCCTGGCACACATGAGTGACTACATGCTGCAGTGCCTGCGCAACGACAGCAGAGTTGCCCACATTTTAACGTGTGCGGACTACTGGGTTGCCACCCTGTTGGATCCCCGGTACAAAGACAATGTGCCCACCTTACTTCCTGCACTGGAGCGTGATAGGAAGATGCGCGAGTACAAGCGCAAGCTGGTAGACGCGCTCCTGAGAGCATTCCCAAATGTCACAGGGGAACAGGTGGAAGCCCAATACGAAGGCAAAGGAGGAGCAAGAGGTCACCAACGCAGCTGTGTCACAGCCAGCTCCTCTTAGGGCAGGGTTAGCATGGCAGAAATGTGGAAAAGTTTTGTCTCCACACCACAGCTAACTGCACCACCACCTGATAAGGAACGTGTTAGCAGTAGGCAGCATTTCACTAACATGGTTGAACAGTACGTCTGCACACCCCTCCACGTACTGACTGATGGTTCGGCCCCATTCAACTTCTGGGTCTCCAAATTGTCCACGTGGCCAGAGTTAGCATTTTATGCCTTGGAGATGCTGGCCTGCCCGGCGGCCAGCGTTTTGTCTGAACGTGTATTCAGCACGGCAGGGGGCGTCATTACTGACAAACGCAGGCTGCTGTCCATAGCCAACGTGGACAAGCTGACGTTCATAAAAATGAACCAGGCATGGATCCCACAGGACCTGTGCCTCCCTTGTGCAGAATAGACATTTATAACTGCCTCCCCCTCAACCATGTATTCTTGTACTCCGGGGCACTTCTTTATTGAATCCTCATTTTTTTAACTTTACCATGATCTTGCGGTGCAACCCAAAGTTGAAAGAACCTCTCCTCAATCTGGGCACCAGGGCCTAAATAACTGAAAGTGGCCTTTTCCAGTGGTGGGTGATATGACGCATGATTCCTTGCTGTGGGACCGCTCTCCTCTGTCTGGGTGCTGGGGCCGAAATAACTGAAAGTGGCCTTCTCCAGTGGTGGGTGATATAATGCATGATTCCTTGCTGTGGGACCTGTATCCTCGGTCTGGGTGCTGGGCCGAAATAACTGAAAGTGACCTTCTCCAGTGGTGGGTGATATGACGCATGAATCCTTGCTGTGGGACCTCTCTCCTCTGTCTGGGTGCTGGGGCCGAAATAACTGAAAGTGACCTTCTCCAGTGGTGGGTAATATGATGCTTGAATCCTTGCTGTGGGACGTCTCTCCTCGGTCTGGGTGCTGGGCCGAAATAACTGAAAGTGGCCTTCTCCAGTGGTGGGTGATATAACGCCTTATTCCTTGCTGTGGGACCTCTCTCCTCTGTCTGGGTGCTGGGGCCGAAATAACTGAAAGTCACCTTCTCCAGTGGTTGGTGATATGACGCATGATTCCTTGCTGTGGGACCTCTCTCCTCAGTCTGGGTGCTGGGGCCGAAATAACTGAAAGTGGCCTTCTCCAGTGGTGGGTGATATGACGCATGATTCTCTGCTATGGGACCTCTCTCCAATTGATATTGGTTAATTTTTATTTATTTTATTTTATTTTAATTCATTTCCCTATCCACATTTGTTTGCAGGGCGTTTACCTACATTTTGCTGCCTTTTGCAGCCCTCTAGCCCTTTCCTGGACTATTTTACAGCCTTTTTAGCGCCTAAAAGTTCGGGTCCTCATTGACTTCAATGGGGTTCGGCTTCGGGATAAAGTTCGGGTCGAGTTCGGATCTCGAACCAGAACTTTTTCGGGAAGTTCGGCCGAACTTCCCGAACCCGAACTTCCAGGTGTTCGCTCATCTCTACTTCTGACCGGCTTCATCATCAAGAATTCGTTTACAGCCTTTCTATGCTTATATAGTCGGTCCAACATGTGGAGAGTAGAGCTCTAATGGGTGGAAACGTTGCATATCAGGCAATGTTGGGGAACGCTATTATGCCTTTGTGTCACAAACCAGCGTGTGTGAACCCACTGTGCTACGTGTCCTACCTCCTCTAAGAGCATTGTCTAAGTGAACCCCTCAATCTTCACAGTGCCCTTAATGGTGAGGCTGGACTTTTCTGAGGGGAACACCATGTCGCTACCTCTTGAGGAGGATAGGCACCTGAGGCAGCTGGTCCAGGCAGACCAGGAGGTATCTGAGAAAGGTACCAGAGGTACAGGCAATGTTAGCAGGCTGAGTCATTACCAGGAGCAACAGTGCCGAAGGATGAGGACTGAAGTATGAGGCAGAGGCGAAGTCAGACAGGTAATTGGTTAGGGCTGGCGGCACAGTACAGGCCAGGCAATCCTGATCAGCAAAAGGAGAGTCAAGGCAAGCAGGCAGGGATCAAACAGGTAGAAGAGTCCAGGAACACAAGTACGAGTCAAGGATCTTGACACTGAGGCATCTAGGAAGGGGGCTGAGCCACTTTAATATATGCAGGAGGGCTAGGATTGGTTGGCGAGGTCACATGACCCAACCCATAAAACACATGAAATGACGTTAACCGGCCCTTAAGGAAATGCTGCAGGAAACAAGCAGCAAGCATGCTGTGGCCAGAGCTGAAAGGAAACACTGGCAGCAGATCACTGCTGACCATGGCACCTGGGACCATGGCCACAAAGAGACAGAAACCTTTTTATCAAGTTCCAGAGCATGAATGTTCTCTTCTGGTTCCCAAGACCTCTCCTCAGGACCAAAACCCTTCCAGTCCACAAGATAGTAGGCATTCTTGCCATGCTCCTTGATGTCCAGAATCTTCAGATACCAGAGTTGAAGTAGAAGGAGCCATTGAGAAGCGATTAAAAACTACAAATGGAAGGCATTAGGAATGCGCAGAGAGAGAGGAGATGTAACTTATATGTCACTTCAGTGATCCTCCTCAACATTTCAAAGGGTCCAAGGAACCTAGGAGCAAGCTTAAAACTGGAAACCCTTAAGCAGATGTTTTTAGAGGAGAACCATACCTTATCTCCAGGCAAGAACTGAGGCGGTTTTCTTCTTCTCTTGTCTGCATTTGTTTTCATGTGCGTTACCACTTTGTTGATGCAGTCCTTGGTGTCACTCTAAATCTTTAAAAAAATCTCTAAAAGAGGAATCCGCAGCTGGTACCCCAGAAGATGTAGGGACAGGGAGAGGTGTACAAGGGTGCTTTCCATAAATGACAAAGAATGGAGAGGATCCAGTAGACTCACTAGAGTGGTTGTTATAGGAGACTTCAGCTGAATGTAGCAATTGTACCCAGTTGTCGTGTTGGCCTAAAACAAAATGCCAGAGATAGTTCTCTAATATTTGCTTGACCCGCTCTATTTGTCTGTTAGACTGTGGATGATAACCGGAAGAGAAGTCCAGCCCAATTTTGAGCAGCCAGCAAAGAGCTCTCCACAGCTTAGAGGTAAACTGGACTCCGCTATCGGAAACAATATGCCAAGGAAGACCATGCAAGCAGAATATGTGTCTCATGAACAGTTTAGCAAGTTCAGCAGCTGAAGGCTGTCCAGCCAAAGGTCCACGGTCCACGACCACCCAGATAGCTGTATATCCGGCAGAAGAGGGCATATCTGTAAAAAGTCCATGGCAATGTGTTGCCATGGGGCATCGTAAACAGGAAGAGGTAACAACAGCCTGGGTGACACTGAGGTATCTGGGAAGGGGGTTGAGCCACATATATGTGCAGCAGGGCTAGGATTGGTTGGGTAGGTCACATGATCCAACCAATAAAACACAGGAATTGATGCTCGCTGGCCCTTAAGGAAATGCTGCAGGAAACAAGCAGCAAGCATGCTGTGGCCAGGGCTGAAAGGGAACACTGGCAGCAGATCACTGGTGAACACGGCGCCTGGGAACACGGCGTCAAGCAGGGGAACAGTGGCGCACAGCAGCCACTGTTACACTTTGCTTTGCAGCTCAAGGAGGGTGTGCTTTGCAATGTAAGAGCGGCTGAAGTGCATGCATAATGTTCTTCCCATTGTCGGTGACCATGATTCTGATTTTAAGTTGATAAGGAGAGAGCCAGGATTTAATCTCCTCTTGAACGACGCAGAGCAGTTTCTCTCTGGTGTGACTCCATTCGCCCAGGCGAACCAGGTGCAGAACAGCTTTTCACTACTATGCTTTGCACAGGCGCTATTCTGGAGTAGCACTCAAAATTGTGCCTGCAGTGGAGGTTGAGGACAAGGTGGAGGATGAGGAGGCAGAGGAGGACATTGGCGCAGGACTCACAGCTTGAGAAAGCGGAGGCGACAGTGCAGTCACCTGGCCAAACTGCTAGTGTGGCTGGGCAAGAACCACAGTCACCCAGTGGGCCGTAAAGAACATATATTTTCCTTGACTGCAGTTACAGCTCCACATGTCCACACTGCTGTGAACTTTAGCAGACACCAACAGGTTCAAGGACTGGCCCACCTTCAGTTCAATATACTTGTGCAGGGCTGGTACAGCCTTTTTGGAGAAGAAATGACGGCGTGGGACTCTCCCCCATGGCTTTAGTTCTCTGTAATGTACAGAACCACCACATGAAAAGGGAGGGACTGTAGTTCCAGCAACATAGCCAGGAGGACATTCAGCTTTTGCACTATTGGATGAATGCACGCATACTGTTGCCTTTTTGCAATCACCTCTGTGATCAATTGCTGACAAAATTAGTGACAAGGAGTAGGATGAGCAGGAGCATCAGAACCAGTAGATGATGGGAAGGAAAAACAGCTCCCTTTTGCTGAGTTTGTGGAGCCTTGACTGCAGGAGAAGGGATGCGAACCATTAGGTGATGCAGCAATTGCAGCATCATGCTGTACCACTACATTAGCACCACAGTTTTACCAGGCCACTTTATGGTTACTAAACACCTTCCATCGCAGAATTACCAAAAATAATGCGGAATATACAATTAGCAAAACCCCAATAAATCACCACATTATATAAATAATAAAAAACCAAATTTTATTTCATAATGTTAAAAATACACAAATAACAGACCAATATATCTAAAATGGATCCTCATAGAAAAGGTGGACAATAATCACACTCCACAGAGGTTTGTACCCATTAGCCCTATTCACAATGTACTAGTAACCAATGTAATATGACTACAACCATATGTCCGACCAGTGAATATCTAAATAGATAAATAGAGAAAGTGAATACAATCTATCCACAATATATCAACATAGGAAAGGAACACGTGTTCCAATATTCAAAAGGTCGGTTTACAAAAATACAAAGGGTAAAGATACAGACCGGTGTGGAGGTAGTGCTTCCTCAACCCCAACGTACGTTTCGCTTCCCGCTTCTTCCGGGGCGTACATTAAACTCACGATTGCCGGGTATAAATATGCTGTAACCACTCCCTCCACAGCGGTCCGCAATCACATAGCATTCAAAACATCGCGATACCCTCACAACAAGGCTGGGTTGCAATGTGTGCGTCACCGGAACCGGAAGTCATCCGACCGCCATGTTTGTGAAGGGCAGGTATGTGATAGATAATACCATATAAGCGTCTCAGTCTACACATAAAACATTATCCATCTATTATCCTGAAAAAAGTCCCACATCATATGAAATACAAAGATATGTATATGAGTACATTCATTTGCAAGAATCTTGCGCAGAGGCTCATTAACAGAATACACATCACCGGAACTAGGAGTCATCCGGTCGTCATGTTCATTATGGGCAACCAAAGGAAATTAGGATAAGTGTATAGACATTATATCTCAGCCAACACTTTTCAGTTATCAGTCTAGTTAAATACAGGAGATCCCACATCATGTCGGACGGTGTCAGAACACCAAGGCCCAATCGATCCATACACCTCCCACAGCCCAATTCCTCCTCATCTGTATCCCCTGTACCACAGGAGGATAGTATAAAATATAAAAATTGTCTGTCCCCAAACATAATTATGACAAATCAATACAAGTGACGTAAATGTATATAGTACCAAAATATAAATACAATATAACTACCTAAAAAGACCATAAAGTTCTTAAGACATTTCATAAATGTTACCACAGTGTTAGCCTTAAAATACAGTATACGCATCATGCCAATAATAAATACTAAAGTGCTAAGAAAAGTGCAAAAAGTGCAAAGTGAAGTGCAACATGCCGTGAGAGTGCAAAAAAGTGCTAATATAATCACAACAAAGTTATTAATCCATTATAAAATCGTGTACTCTGATTTAATAATTGTAATAAGAACAAAGAAAAAAAGGGGGGGGATTGGTGTCGGACAATAGTTAAAAATTATTAATTATATTAATATCCATTAAGTCATTGGGAAGTTGTCCACATCATCTCCTTTTAATAATATGCCCACAGATGACATAGATGACAGCAGTCATAATTCTCCATCTCCTTCCACCAGATTACCTATAAACATGACAAAGAGAACAAAAAGATAAGTATAAATGAGGGAGGATAAGCAGCATATTCAACCCGGGAAATCTGGTCGGAGTAACACATAGACCCAATTAAAAATAAAGATTAAAAAAAGATTAATTGACACTGAGGACACACAACCATAAAGGACGAGGCTCTCTAGAGAAAAGGCACAAAACTATTCACTTCATTGAGGCCATTGGGACTCATTGTATTTAGACGATATATCCATTTAGTTTCCCGCTGGGCAAGGATGCG
This sequence comes from Bufotes viridis, assembly GCA_033119425.1. Taxonomy (NCBI): domain Eukaryota; kingdom Metazoa; phylum Chordata; class Amphibia; order Anura; family Bufonidae; genus Bufotes; species Bufotes viridis. The sequence goes on along the minus strand of CM065590.1, from coordinate 552,856,453 downwards.
TCTCCAATCGCCACCTCTCTATCGCATTTTCCCCCCACCTCTCCGTGCTGACTGCGTGCTGCCGGTGTCTCTGCGAACTCATGCACTGCTAGTTCTTTCCGAAATGGTAGGCTCCTCCTACCCCAGGCTCTTTTTACTCCAGACCTCACACTGCTGCCACCCTGCTGACTCATGGCCATGGTACCACCCTGCTGGCTCGGCTGCTACCTCAAGCGCAAGCTGCCACCCTCGTCTCCTGATGATGATGAAGCCCCCTCTTTACTTGGCTCTCACGTGCGATCGGCTACATCATCATCCACTACTGTCAGCAAGTCACTGATGTCACCCTCACCAGTCTTATGGCCACGTGCCTGACTGTTCGCAACACCAGCTCCCACATGTCTTTCATCATTGCTACTTGCCAGCCTACTGGAGGAAGTAGCAGATCACTCCTCAACATCTTGGCTGGGCAGTAGCTGCTGACTGTTCTGTAGAAGCTCGTCCTCGCTGAAAAGCGGAGCTTTATGATTGCTCCCTCATTCCTGGGCTTCTTTCTTACTCTTTCTTACATGTGCAGCAGCCATTTTAGGAAAAATATGATTCATTACCACGAAACGAGGAAATTTTTCCTGAAATTCGGATCGAATTCCACTTTGTCAACATCAACATGTTTTCCGTGTCTTTCAGTGGACGATGCACATTAAGAATCTATTCTTAAAGCTTTTACTTGTATTCATGTATTGTGTACCAAACCATAACCATGAAAACTTTGTTCTTAAAGAGGACCTTTCACCACTTCTTACATGTCTGTTTGCATAGCTTCATGCATTCCCCACATATTAACAATTCTGGAGCATATATTCTTATGGCTCTATGTTGTGTCATTACTGTATTATTTCTACTAGAAGTTATGAATGAATTGCTATTAGCCTTCCGTAAGGGTACAGATGGGAGGTAACAAGTTGGGGGCGTGTTCCTTCAAAGTCTGAAAATGGCAGCACTGATTGGATAGAGTGAGTCTGTGCAAGCACACACCCCCAACTGGTCACCACCCCTCTGTACCCTTACTGAAGGCTATTAGCAATTCATTCATAACTTCTAGTAGAAATTATAAAGAAATGGCACAACACAGAGCCAGAAGAATAGACGCTCCAGAATTGTTATTACATTGGGAATGCATGTAGCTATTAAAACAAACATGTCAGGAGTGGTAACAGGTCCTCTTTGACTCTAGACCTCTCGACTTTATACAGTTATAGAATACATTTATACCTAATAGTGATAAGCGAGCATGCTCGGCCGAACACTGCATGTAATCGTGTGCCATTGAGCACAATGTAAGTCTATGGGAGAACCTCAGGTACCCTCTGCTCGGAAGAGGAGAGGGTGTCTGGTTCCCAAAAAAACAGCCAGCTTTTTCGGATCTGAGTTTTCACTATTGTGAAAACTCAGATCCGATGGTATATTCTAACACCGAGGCGTTCCCAAGGTGATGGGGATGCTTGAAGTTAGAATATACCAAAAGGCGTGTACATACTGGCCCCGGCGGCACCCAACCTCTGACAGGGCGCTGTGATCTTAACAATGAACCCCTCAGGTGCCCCCCCTCCCCAGTATTAAAATCATTAGTGGCCAGTGCGCCCTAACCCCCCCCCCCCCAGTATTAAAATAATTGGTGGCAGTGGCAACAGGGTCCCCCTCCCTGCAGGTGAGTATAATGCTGCTGAGTGACTAACTGACCATGGCAGCCAGGACTTCAGTAGCACCCCGAATGCCATGGTAACCGAACAGAGCCCAGCGATTACCCTTCAGGTGGAAAACTCAGATCCAAAAAAGCTGGCTGTTTTTTGGGGAACCAGACACCCTCTCCTCTTCCTAGCAGGGGGTGCCTGGGGTTCTCCCATTGACTTACATTGTATTTGGGTGCTCAGTACAACACACAACCATCGTGATGTGTTCGGCCAGAGCACCCGAGCACACGAGCACTTTGATGCTCGCTCATCACTAATACCTAACATTCTTTTTTTTTAGGGCAGGGGTGCAGCCATTGATACTGTTTTATGCAACTGTTGTTAAGAAAACTGGAGTCACCATCTGGACCACCACTAGTGTGCCCAAAGGCTGCTACCAGCCTTCTGAAACCTCTTTAGTTGCTATGAAACTAAGGTTACCCTTAGGTTTTTGCCAAAGCCCGTCGTGAGGCAAGATGGACTTGGCTGCCAAGAACCAATTATTGCTATGTTAACCAGAAAAGTTTCAGCTTCTGTACTTGTCAGTATGACTATAACCAATTATATGTCTGCGGATCCAGATAAAAGATTAGTGGTACAGGCAACTTAGTAGCAGAACATTAAGAGTGACTAGGTAAGAAAAAGAAGTGTCAGCAAGCAGGGTCAGACAACCAGGAGAGACAAAAAGGATGATTGCAGCAAACAAATTGAGTTCTAGGCACAAGCCAAAGTCAATGCCAGGAAAGTTGATGACAGCCGAATCAGAAGCAGAGGATAATCCAAAAACAAGCCACGGGTCAAAACCAGAGAAAGCAACAATAACTAGACAAACAAAATACCAGGCACTAATGATTGGGAACAGCTGATTTCAACACCCTGTCTCACTCTGTGATTGATCTCAGATATTGTACCCTAATTGGCTTGCTTTCCAGTCATACTGACAGGTACAGAAGCTGTGGCTTGTCTTTTTCAGCATAGCAACCCTTCCAGACTGATTGCAGAGCTATTCAAGGAGAGCTCCTGGCAGTACCCCGCCCCGTGGATTCTTAAGCGGAAGAAAATAACAACTGAACTTGGAGCTTGTTCCAAAAAGTCCTCCAAAACCAGGAAACAAATCATACCCCTCTATTCAAAACAATGTTCTCAGGAATACCATGTAAACATACAATGTGTTAAATAAATAAACTTGACAAGGTTTTGGAATTTGGCAGTTTTACCAGTAGAATAAATTGACACATGTTACTAAAAGGATCCATCACCACCCAAATTACAATTTTTCCTCCTAATGGCAGCAAATCAGTGATAAAATCATTAGACAGATGGGTCCATGGTCTTTGCAGTATAGATAATGGACAAAGTTTCCCACTAGGATGCACATGGGGGAATGACACATGCATAAACATCACGGACAGACACATACAGTAAGACTCAGCATCTCAAAAAAAAGATGGTCACCAATTGTGATGAGAAATTCGTTTTTGTCCCCCTGATACCAGTATGTCCAAACAAAACAGAATCAAGTACTTCTTTCAACAACCTACGTCTGAACTGAAGCGGCACAAATAACTTCCCAGTAGTTAAGGACTTAGGGAACAACTGTTGACTATTTCTAATTTCATTAGCTAAATCAGTAGCAATTACAGAAATCACAATATTCTTAGGTAAAATTGGCTCTGGATTAGGCAAGGATGGCATAAGACATCCACCTTAATATCCTGATTGTATACCCCAGTCTTTAAGTCACTACAAAAAGGAATCTGGCAAAAAAAAAAGGCTCACCTAACTTGTCTAGGGTTAGGTCTGTTTGCTGGCTCCAGAAACATTACATTTTTCTGATCAGTCAAGACATGCGAGCAACATAAGCACAAGGGCACAGATTGGTCAGAGAAGAAGACCCCTGTGACAAGTCACAAGATGGCTCCCACTTCTACGTCAGAAGCATCAACTTCCACAATAAAGAGGTGTGGCTGAATCAAAATTTGGGCTTACATAAAAGCACACTTCAAGGTTTCAAGTCTGAAATGGCCTCCTGACCCAAATTTTGAAGACCTGCACCCTTCTTAGAGAGATAAGTCAAAAGCTTTGCAACAGAAATTACAGTTTAATTTTATATAATTTGTGAAACCAAAAAAATCTCTGCAAGGCCTTAAGGGATGTAGGTTGTAGGTTGTACCCATCCACAATGGCTTGCACCTTAGTTGGGTCCATATGGAAGGCATAAAAGGTCAGGATATATCCCAGAAATTGCATGACTTGATCCCCAAAAGTACATTTTTCTGATTTGACAAACAACTGGTTGTCCCTTAGTATTTACAATACAGATCTTAAGTGGATGTCATGTGACAACTAATCAGGATAAAACACCAGAATATCACATACAGATGTAGCTGAGCTAAAATTGACTCTGATAACATGTTACAATCTTATGACAAAAGTAGTTAAAATCCATTGAAAAAGTCAGTTAAAATTTTCTTGCCATTCTTGACTCTGATAACATGTTCACCATCAAATTTAACTCGGCCGCATGTGTAAATAAAGAATGACAAATTTACTGATGATTACCTAAAAATGTCCCCTTGCCCCCCCCCCCCAAAATAAGTCGTACGTACCCCATAAACTGTACTAATAAAAACTACAGTTCGTCCTTAAAAAAAAAAAAAGCCATCGTACAGCTTTGTAGGTCAAAGTATAAAAAAGTTATGGCTGTCAGAAAATAGCGATACAAATAAATTTTAGATTTTTTTCTAAGGTTTTTATTTTTTTTAATGTCAATAAGTTTTTATTGAAAAGTTTTATCATTAAACAAACAGTGTCGTCAACAAGTGTCGTCAAGGTCATTTGTGAGTACAAATAATAAAACAAAAACCACACAAAGTTGGTATCTACGTAATCATATTGACCCACAAAATAAGGATGTCATGTCATTTTATAGCGCACAGTGAACATCGTAACATCAAAACTTGATAAAAGTTTATTTTTATTTTTTTTCAATTTTACCCCACAAAGAATTTTCCCCAATTTTCCAATACAAAACATTGTAAATTAAATGGTGCCATTAAATAGTGCATCTTGTCCGGGCCCAAAAAATGAAGCCTTCATATGGCTAATTGAACTGACAATTTAAAAAGTTATGGCTATTGGAATGTGGGGAGGAAAAATTAAAAATGCAAAAACAAAAATAGATTTGATAAATGTCCCCCACTGAATTGTAATGAGTCATGTTTCCTACTGAGCTTCTTCACAAATACCCAATTTAAATGACCACTAGCTTTAATAGTGTCTCAACTGATAATGACTTTTCTGTTTGCCCTTGATCACTACGTTATGTTTAGTTAATAATAGCTTCCATTCTCTACATCTACAATTTTCAGCATTACTTTGGTCAGCCAAGAAGTTGTTAACGTGTCATACGCTCATTATTTCACTTGCATCTACTAATAGGTGACACCGTTACTTACCTAAATGCTTTTACTGAGCTGTGACTGCACTTGCAACCATTCAGTAAATTAAGTTTGTTCTCGCTTTCTCCACTATCTGCATTATTTTGTGTTTTTGTCTCGCCTCTGCCTGCTGGATGTCTTGCTGCCTGCTGGGCTGGGTACTTAATTAAAACCCTAATTAAAATTGATCTAATCATTAGCATGCACCTGCTCTGACTTTCCTTCTCTGTGCATTATATTGTCCTGTAAAGTTAGTAGCTTGGTTCTTAAGAAGTCAACCCCAGATGTCACCTCATCCTGTGGCAGACTCATAAACACCTGTATGATACTGATTTGCAATTTTTAGTGACCTGTACAAGCAGCGTGTGCAAGTCTGTGTGTATCCATATGTCAAGCTGTGTCATGCTCCTGCTATCACTAATTTTAATACCTCTTCGCAATCACCTTTTTAGGAAAACATTTCTGCATCTCCCGCTGACACACTTATAATTCCATCGAAAGCACTGTAATGTATGCAACTTACTGATCAGAGTCTGCTTACCGAGAGCTGTGTGCTCCTTCTGTAATGATTGCAAGATTTCTTTATGGAGCATTTAAAATAAGCTTTAGATTAGCTATAGATAGGTTATACAGGTGTGATTTACCTTACTTTTGTTCTTAGATTATCCCAAGATGGTGGCTTGACATGACTACTTTAACTTTAAAATAAATACTTTGTCCTGAGAGGTATATGCTATATGTATGTAAGAAGAGTTGACCAGAAGCGTACGAGATGGTCAGTCATGGTTGCCTCAAAATCCCTTCCAAGAAAGCAGCACTTAATAAAGAGTTGACAGAAAGAAGCCATTGAACATAAACTTTGCTGTTTACTACAGAAAGAGTCAATGCATAATGGTTAGAAGTCTCGAGTAAGGCCTGAGGGCACATTTCCCAAAGACTGTTACACCGAATGTGATGTAGGTTATTCACCCAGTATCTAAAGGCCGATATAACTTACAGGGTACTACAAAGCTGGCCTCAGTCCCTTGTGGTGCCCACAAATTTCCACACCTTCTCTTAGCTGATGTGCTACTCTGGTTCCCTTTAGAGGCAATGCTGTCTCTGGCTTATTCTCTCACTTTCTCTATCTATCTAAGCCACTCTGTCCCTGTCTCATTTGGACCTTTCTTTAGGAGCTATGGTGCAGACTCGCACATCTCGTCCCATTTTCTGGGCGTTGCCCTTAACACCTACACCATCTTCAACTATGATTCCCTGTTTTGGCAGGGAACAACCCTCTATAAGATCTCCTAGTGTCACCAAAAACACTCTAGACATCCCGATTCCCCCATGTTGCCAACTCCAACATGTGACCCAGTAAAGAGCTGCCATCATGCTTACAAATAAACATTAAACAGACATTAAACACTTCCAGACCTAGAAATTCCACCTTGTAATGGGTAAAATACATAAAACATGTCAAAACAAGATTGTGAAGTGGGTAATGTCTTCTCCTTACATGTGGCCATCCAGTAGTTGGGATGTCAAATCTGACCTGTCAAGTGATTTACTAGGATGCTGCAATCTTGTATTGAATTGTTTAGTGGAAAATAGAGTCTTTAAATGGGTTGTCCAACTTCTAAGTGTGTTTTAAATAAAACCCACCCAGTGGGAGCTGTCAAGAGATGCATACTTACTGCTACCACCCACCTCACATTCTTGGTTCCAGCTCTGTGGGTCCACTGATGTCTTCCCAGTGCTTTTGGCACATACAAGGGTCATGCGCCCAATTGTAGCAAGTTTCTACAGTGATGTGTCCCCAAGTGGCATGCCATTGTAGGGCTATGTATAAACGTATAAATTACAGGTGCATATAAGAGACTTTATAATATATTATCAGAGAAACATTGTCTTGTTCTAAAGTTATCATCTCCCTCCCTTTCCTAAACTAACATTCACTCTGAATTCCGTAAGAAATCGGTATTGAGAGACCAAATCAGGCTTGCTGCTCACTGAAGGGTGAGATTACATCATTCTATAGACGTCTATGGAGAGGGGGATGAGCAGTGAGCAGCAGAGAAACACAAATCATAATTCACCAGTTTATAGAAAATGTTATATCTCATTCCAAGTGCTTTATTTACATCTATACTGTTCAGTACTTCCCTATAATGTGCTATGCAAATCATATAATAGTGAGAAAGTATTGCTTGACACGCGTGAAGCTTTTATCTGTTTACCATGCACACCTGAATAAAGAATTGGATTTTACATGCTGGCAAGTGCTAGATTTTTTCATTTTTTTTTTTTTGTTTATTTACAGGGTGATATATAGTGTTATCACTCATGAATACACATATTGTAGTTTATTCTTCAAAGCGATATGAAAGTGGAGGTACTCATTAATGGCAAATATTGGATAAGTAAGACAAAGTCAGATATTTCATTACTGCTCCCTCTAAGTTGTGTCATTTACATGGCTGTCGTGTAATGCTTTACTATCTGCATGCTGTAAGCACACTACTACTACACATAGTAGATGCACACTACTGGTTATTCAACTAGCATGTGTTATGTTCTTTATGTTGTACTTGTTGTTTTAGAAAACTTCTGAGATATTGTGAAATGTCAGAAGTTTTTATTGGTGAGGATCTGGGTGAGAACTTCACAATCAGTGAAGTAAAGTGGTAAAGCTGTGATCGGCTTACCCAAAGAAATGTGCAGAAGACACATGGAGTAGAAAAACGCTTTGTATGAACTACAACACAGATGTCTCATTAAACACAATGGGAAGGGAAGATTTAAAGTAAGTTCCGTGAGAATTTTAGTGTGAAAAGCGCACCAAAATCTGTCTGGAAAATTGACCATCTGAACATGGCCTTAAGGTATGTCCAAGTTGGTTGGGTTGGCTCAGGATTTTCCATAATAGAAAATCTACAGTGTATCTGCTGGAAATCCACAGCAGCAAAATCCATGCCCTCATTTTGCTGAATTTATCAACTTTATTCCCTGCTCCCGCTATATGTTAATGAGCACTTTCAAGTCAAGGACGCTGGATCTTGTATGCTCCAAGTCATGGTCACTGCTCCCAAATCCTGCCTCCTGCCCCTTGATTGACTTTCCAGAGCATCCCCTTGCTTCCCCACAACTTGCGCAGGTACACTCTGTCCTCTCTAGGGCGCCAGCACAGTCTGCTGAGTGTTCAGCCCCTGGATTCAAAGCTTCTCTGCGCACCAGACAAGGGGGACAGTGTGCTCCAAGTCCTCTGTTCATTCTGGATGCATTCAAACCTTTCAGAAGAACACAGTTCATCTTGTCTGGCGCATGGGCAGAGAAAGGCTGTACACCCAGCTTCCCTACACAGGCTCCCTGGAGGAGACAGCTCAAGATGTGTGCAAGATGTGGAGAGGCAAGAGGATGGCATTGCCACTGCTCTAAAATATCAAAGGGCAGGCAACAAGAATTGGGCATTGCAAACATGACTTGGAGGGTGCAAGAACCCATCAGAGACAACATGCTTGAAAACATAAGATCATTTGCATAGTTAAAGGGGTTCTTCGGGAATGATTAAAAATGGCTGTTAGCAACCTGTCCTAGAATATGGGAAGGACTGGTCGCAACCACTTGAAGAGCTGCTTTGGGGTGGGAGGTGAGAGGGTGGTGCCCCACTACACTGCTCTATATTAGATGGTAATGATCCTGCCTACGATATTCCATCATGGCTGAGCAGCTTGACAGGAAAACTCACAATATGTGCCAGAGTGTAGTGTGTAGTGAGAATTGAGCCCCTCAGCAAACCCTAGGCAGCTCTGTAGGGAGAGCCAATCAGTCCTGCTTACATTCTAGGACAGGTTGCTCGCAGCCATTTTGAATCATTCTCAGAGAACCCCTTAAAATGTGGAATATCTTTATGACAGGTTCCCTTAAAATTTACAGGTCAAGTTATTGCAGAAATTTTCTACAGCATGTGAACGAAATTATTTAAAATCTCATCCCTTCTCTCTTCTATTGTAAATGCAATTGATTTTCCGCTGAGAAAAATCTACAGAGTGTCCGCAGCATGTGATCGTAACCTTCCAGCTCTGCTTTCCTCACCTGGGATCTCGCTGCACAGCATTTCCTTGAGTATCTGCTTACCTGCCATTGCTCATTTAGATCTTGAGAAACCATCAGACTCAATTCTACACAATGCATCTATTTCAAAATCTTTTTTAAGATGCTTGTTTTATTTCAGGATGTACTTTCAGATCATAGCACGCTTGAATTTGACAGCTCTATTACATGATACGTGTTTTTTATACATGTTTTTTTTTGTTTCCATAGTAATGATCATGTGATCTTGTTCTCCTTGCATATTCACCTGTAATTAATGAATAATTATAAGTCTGTAGCTTAGGATTTATGTTTAGGGCTGCCTAACAATGGGTTACTTCTTATGAAGGGGAGTGTACTCAGTGGCGTAAATGTAGGGGACGGGGTCAGAGCAGTTTGAGTTGCCCATAGGACCCCTCACTATGTTAAGGACTTGTTTGTTTAATCTCATTTCTTATTTCCTCTGATAACTGACATCCAAGGTATCATAAGTTTGAGACACTGAAGTGGAGGAAACAGGAAAATAAGATTTGACTGGTCAACTCCCTCTGGCAGAAAGGAGATCATTAAGCTTTTAAATGGCAATAGTAGAAGTGGGTCAGTATATAGTCAAGGAAGGGAAGCTGTGGAGAAGAATACAGATGAGCAGCTGCAAGGGTTACAGTGTTCTCATAGCACATGTCTGTATGGAAGAGACTACTGAGCTGCTCAGGAGATTAAACTCATCCCCTATCAATACCTAGAGTGGTGGCACAAAACCCTTTGTGCGTTTAAAAACAACGGTATCCTAATGCAGGGGATGTCCATTCAGCTGGGGTCTATGCAGAGTGATATATCCCTGATAAGAGACGAGCTGACAAAAATCCGCGATCTAGTTCTTAACACGGAAAAAATGGTCGACTCTCTGCAAACAGATACTGTTATGATAAAATCTAAGATGGCGTCCTTGGCTTCAGAAAATCTCCTCCTACAAACCAAGCTGGAGGATCTGGAAAACAGATCAAGGCATTACAATATCCGTATAATTGGATTTCCAGAAGGAGTTGAAGGTCGGCAGCTATTGGAGCAACTTAAAGATCTGATTGTGGAAAACCTCGGCAGTGAACATTTTTCGTCTATGTTTCAAATAGAAAGAGCCCATCGGATCCCAGGGGGGAAACCTATCTCAGGGAGGCCGCCACGAGTAATCTTAATAAAGCTGTTACTGTCGATGGATAGAGACATGATACTGAGAAGAGCCAGAGAATGTTCACCTATTGTCTATCAGGGCACAAAATTGCTATTCTTTCCTGATTTTGCTCGGCAGACCCAAGAAAAAAGAAGGAGTTTCACTGAGATAAAGAAACGTTTGGCGTCCAAGGATATTAAATATTCTCTACAGTATCCAGCAAAATTGAGAGTAATTTACAACGGGACTTCCCAATTTTTCGAAAAACCGCAACAAGTGCTGGAATGGATGGAACAACTGGGCATATGAAATATTTTCTTGAAATGAAATGAACTGAAATGGAACGCAAGAAAAAGGAAAAATTTCTTATTGAGTTAAAGAAATGTTTAGGTGTCTAAGGACACTAAATATTCGTTACAGCACCCAGAGAAATTAAGAACGATCTATAATGGGATTTCCCAACTCTTTGAAAAATCACAAGATGCGCTGGACTGGATGCAACAACTGGGCATATGAAATATTTTGTAATGAAGTGATGGAGGGGATGGGGGGGGGATGGGATCAGTGGGGGGGAGAATGGCCGGAGGGTAGAGGTTTGCTGACTAGAACGGGCGGACCAGCGGAGGGGGGGGGGGAATGGGGGGAGTGGGGGTTGGGAACCCACCCTGCAGGGAAGTTTTTTTTTTTTTTTTTTTCTCAATATGCTTTAAATGAGGTCCATTAGAATTGTCTCTTGGAATGTTAGAGGTCTTGGAGAAAGAATTAAGAGGCAAGCAATTATGGATGCAATAAAGAGACAGCTTCCAGCAATTATCTGTATAGTGGAAACCCATCTTACCAAAGAGACTGTGTCCCGCTTGATGACGGGATGGCACTCTCAATCTTACCATTCTACTTTTAGTAGTGCCTCTAGGGGGGTTTCGGTTTTGATCCATAATTCTGTAGATTTTATTTTAACAGATTCCAATATAGACGATCAGGGTAGATTTATCTTTTTGCATGGTAGGCTCTATGGCTGTAGTTACATTCTTGCCTTTTTTTATATACCTCCGCCTTTTTTGATGTACCCACTTAATCAACTTTTGCTTTTTTTAGAAAAGAGACCAGAGTGTCTGCTTGTCTTGATGGGAGACTTTAATGCTGTTATGGACCCCAAAAAGGATAGGCTGACTAGATGCAGATCAGGGAAGGAATATTTGCAATTCTCCACTGCCTCAGTTCTGTTCAGAAGTTGGACTGGTAGATATATGGGACCATTTTGGTGGAGGAAAGAGAGTATACTCTTGTGTTAGCAGGGGTGGAAGAGCTATGTCTAGGATTGACCTAGCGTTCACTAATGAGAGTAATTTGAACAACATCAGAAGGATACGATATGGAGTAAGAACAGTTTCGGATCACTTCCCGGTATCTATTGAGGTTTGCATTGGGGAGAATAAAGATAACGGAGGGCTTGGTTTTAAGCTTAATCCATACTGGCTTACCATTATGGATAATTATCAGTCCACTAAACTACTCATATCCTCTTTTTGGGAGGTGAACCTCCCCTCTGCTAATATCAATGTTGTCTGGGACGCTTTGAAAGCATATTTGAGGGGGGTTCTTATAAGCGATATCACTGCTGTGAGGAGAACATTTAGGAAAAAAGAGGAGGAATTAGTTAAGACTGTGGCATCCACAATGGAGCAATTTACGAATCAACCTACCGAATATAATAAGGAAGAGATGCACAGGGCTAGCTGTTCTCTGAAGGATTATGTAATTGAGAAAGCAAATCATAGATTATTCTTTAAGGGACAAAAGTACTTTTCAGAGTCCGGACGTCCTGGTAAGCTTTTAGCTAGAATAATCTCACAACAGGATAAGAAAAGGAACGCCATCACCTCGATTCGTAATTTAAATGGTGCGATTCAATTAGAGTCAGAGGGAATTAGAGACACCTTTCTTCAATATTTTTCCCAGATATATACAGCCTCACCCGGTTTGCCATCTGACCTGGTGAGGCAGTTCTTGGAGAGAATTTCTCTGCCGATGTTAACGGAGGACCAAAAAAAATTTTGGGAAAGAGAATTGTCTCTTTTGGAGATCCAGGAGGCCTTGAGGTCTATCTCTGGGAACTCATCGCCAGGGTCAGATGGCCTACCATACGAATTTTATCGTAAGTATGGCGATGCCATCCTTCCTCATTTATTAGAGGTATTTTCTCAAGCACTACAGGGAGGGGCTCTACCACAGTCTATGATGGAAGCTTTGATAGTTCTGGTTCCAAAAAAAGATAAAGATCTAATGGATTTGAGCTCTTACAGACCAATCTCCTTATTAAACACGGACGTTAAGTTATTATCAAAAGTCCTGGCTAATAGGCTCTCCCGGGTTATATCATCTGTCGTCCACCCAGATCAAAATGGCTTTATGCCAAAAAAGGGTACCCATTACAATTTACATAGGTTCTTTTCTAACATTCAGTCTCCTGAGAATGGTGCCCGCTCCATCCTGTCATTAGACGCCACTAAGGCGTTCGACAGGGTCGAGTGGACATTTCTCTGGGAGGTGATAAAGAAAATGGGTTTTGGCCCTAAATTTATGGCGATGGTTCAGCTGTTATACAAGTCTCCAGTGGCCAGGATTAAGATCAATGATATGCTGACAAAGAGCTTTGTATTGGGAAAAGGCACCCGTCAAGGCTGTCCCCTTTCCCCTCTTTTATTTAATATTTATATTGAACCTCTGGCAGCTTGCATAAGGCAGGACTTGAGAGTGGCTGGTTTTGGTGTAATGGGGGAGCAGGATCGTATATCCCTTTATGCAGATGATATTTTGTTTTTTATACATCAAACAGTAAAAACTCTTCCTCGAATAACGGAGTTAGTTAATTTATTTATTTTCTGACTCTTCAGGCTTGGAGGTTAACTGGGAGAAAACTGCCATCCTTCCTATAGATGAATTGCGAGAATCTATGGGAAACTTGTCTAATCGATTATTGATCTCCGACTCAATAAAGTACCTGGGGATAATAGTTTCCGCCAAAATTCAAGATTATTTACAATTAAACTTGATTCCTTTACTGACAAAATTGAGATCGAAAATTAAGATATGGCAAAAAATTCTGACGGCTAGAGCAGACAGAATTTCTTTAATAAAAATGGTGGTGCTGCCCCAGGTTCTTTATGTTCTTCGTAACTCGCCTGTATGGATTGAAGATAAGTACTATAAATTGATAGAGCGGATGATTAATGATTTGCTATGGGGGAGGAAACGTGTGAGATTAAAGGCGTTTTATTTTTCCATGCCCTATAATAGGGGAGGTCTTAATCTCCCCTATTTTAAGGGTTATTTCATGGCCTCTCAACTTTGCTTTTTTAACGACTGGGAAAATAGCCATCTCTGCAGAAAACTGGTGAAAGATTCAGGTTTTTCGGATCTATTTACAGTACTAGAGTCTGATTACTTACTTAATACACAGACTGGCTATAAATTTTTCTGCAGAATGTCTACAAAAGCCTGGCTGGTTATAAAGAGCTGGTTTAAAGTTGAAGCATCACTTATTTGTACTCCACTATGGCATAATTTAAAGCTTCTGAATTTAGATGATCTGAATTGTCGCCAATATTGGAGGATGAGAAATATTCAATATTTGAACCAAGTGGTTAAGGGTGGACAAATCCTGTCTCTTATGGAGCTAAAGCAAAAGGAAAATGTAGGTGAGGTGGCTTGGTATGCGTATTTTCAGTTGAGGTCGGCACTTTCTAGTATTCATTCACTTAATGTAGACACCCCTGAATTTTTACACGATTTGATTTCTAAGAAAGGTAGTATGAAAGTTAAACTATCACATTGTTATAGACACTTGATGAAAATATATATATTTTTAATGTCTTTCTCCAGGACAGCGATCCTGGTCTGTTTCACTGTCAGAGGTGGGCTCCCCGGATTGGGAGAACGTAACGGATAATTTAAGTCAAGTTTCACACAATTTTAATCACACTGTTGTACAGTTTAATATTATACATAAAATATATGTGACACCTTTATGGCTCCATAGGAGAGGATTTAGAGTTTCCTCCGACTGCCACCGATGTTGTGACCCCAGGGCAGATCATTTACATCTGTTCTGGGATTGCCCGACGGTGCGCAATTATTGGAGAATGGTTCAAACTATTTTGACCCAGAGACTTAAAATTGATATTCCTCATTCTCCCAAAGTTTGGGTCTTGGGGGATTTATCGGATGTTAACTGTCAACTCATAAAGCGCCGGTTTTTGACCAAAGTGATGTTCTTAGCAAGGCTTCTTGTATCTAGAAATTGGTGCTCCTCTTCTGCCCCAGACTGCAAGAACTGGTTAAGCTTGGTCAGGAAGGTGAAAAGTTATGAGAAGATCTTGTACAGCCAAAGAGGGTCCTATGCAAAGTGGGATAGTACCTGGAAGGAATGGGACGGCTAAGTAGTTGTTTGTTTGTTTTTTTGTTTTGTTTTTTGTTTTTTTTCCCCTGCAGAGTGGGGGGGAGGACGGGGTTTGGGGTTGTGGGCTGGGTTGGGGATGATTGTGTAATTTTGTCTTCATATAAATCTGTACTTTTCGAGATAATAAAAACTTTATTTATAAAAAAAAAATTAAATAAAATAAAAAAATGTACAATCAGCAAAAAAAACTAATGTGAGACCCATATCAGGATCTACAGACCAAGTAGATTATAGTTCTATGTAAAAGCACTGCCTGATACCAGAAAGCAAGTGCATGCCTAGAACTACACTAAAATGGCAATGTGGTATGAAAACCTCCTTCATCTCTCAAACATGTTAGATGCTGCAGTTGCTATAAGTAAGGGGATGCCAGTACAGAATTGATGGGTCACTTGAAGGGCATCTGTGAGCAGATTTGTACCTATGACACTGTCTGAATAGTTACATGTGCACTTGGCAGCTGAAGGCATCTGTGTTCGTTTAACCTTCATATGTACCCACATTGCTATCAAAAATGAAGTTTTAATATATGCAAATGAGCCTCTAGGAGCAAAGGGGGTGTTGTCTTTATACCTAGAATCTCAGCTCTCTCTGCACTCTGCATTTTGATTGACTGGGCCAAGCACAATGATGTTTACACTGCCTGGTAATCAAAGTGCAGAGGGAGCAGCAGTTGCAGAGAGAGCTGAAGCTGTAGGTGTAACGGCAAAAAATTGTTCACAGTAATGCAAAGTAAAGCAAATCAAGCTTAAGATCATAGATCCAGAGCCAATACATTTTAATGCTGTATCGAAACAGCATTAAAAATGAAGTTTTTGAACAAAGCGACTTTGGATCTATGATCTGAAGCTTGGGGGGGGGGGGGGGGCACGGGGGGAGTGCACCTGTCATGTGCTGGGGGGCCCAAGCTGAACTTTTGCACCAGGATCCATGAGTGTACTTTGTGTTTGAGCATGCCATGATATTCACCACATTATTCCATTGCATTATCCACATGGTTTGTATATTTATGTAGTAGATAGCATCATGCTCTACTTCCCAGATAAGGCGTAGGACCAGTCCAGGCAACCTACTGAGGCATCCTATTGTGAAATGTCCTACTCAGCATGCATTGTAACATTGGAGATATGCGAAATGCGGGAAGAGGAATCATCATTTTTACCTTGAAGCCCTGGGTTTAAATATTAAATACATTTGAATTTGAACATGTTCCTTGTACAACATATGCTATTTTCCTCCCACACCTTAAATATCTGGGAAAATTATATTGCGAGCCCCAATAGAACCAGACACTGGTTTTACGGAATGCAGTCTGTGCACAGCTCTGTATGTTGGAATTATATGCAATAGGAAATAAATGTCGTAGTTGTCTTTAATTCTGTTAAAGGGGATGTCTCATCTGAGACAATGCTGGCATATCGTTAGGACACGCTCCCAATGTCTTATAGGTGCGGGTCACACTGCTGGGACCCGCATCTATATTGAGAACAGAGCCTGCAAAGTGGTGGCTGGAGGACTCCAGTCCGGCCAACACCAAGTGCTCTCCCCATATCTGTATGGAAGAGACTACTGAGCTGCCCAGGAGATTAAACTCCTCCCCTATCAATACCTAGAGTAGTGGCAGTGTGTAGGGGAATCAAGTAACTAATGTGAGACCCATATCAGGACCTACAGCCCAAGTAAATTATACAGTAGTTCTATGTTCATGCCCTGACTGACACCAAAAATAAGTGAATGGGAGCGCACCGCGCATGACCAGCTATGGCTCCCATTCACTCTTACGGTTGAGGAGGACATCAGTGACGTGCAAACAGTACTCGACGATGATGATGTAGCTGATCGCAGTTGGGAGATGGGTGACAAAGGGACTTCATCATCATCATCGGGAGAAGAGGGTGGCAGCTTGCCAGTGAGGAAGCAGGGGAGCCAGAAAGTCGCTAGCGTGGCCGGGAGTCAGCAGGGTGGCAGCAGTGGGCGGTTGGGAGCCAAACACCAGCTTCGCAGGATCCTACCTGCCCAGAAAGTAGCGGTGCATGGGATCATGGAGGCAGCGGCAGTAGCAGTCAGTCAGTGAGGAGTGTTGGGGGTAAAATCACCTACTCGGCGGTGTGGCAGTTTTTTGTTAAGCCGCCAGAGGAGGTGAACATGGCCATATGTAGAATCTGTGGGCAGAAGGTGAAGCGTTGCCAGGGTGCCAATGTTGGCACCACGGCCCTGCGTCAACTTTTGCAGCATCATCATAAAGTGGCCTGTGAGAACCGTGGCTCCGATGTGGTGGTCCAGCCTGCCGCAGAAACTGCTGCATCACCCAGTGGCACACAGCCGATTTTAGGCAGGCAAGGCTCCACCACCTCAGCCAAAGGGAGCTGTCTGTCCTTCCCATCATCTGCTGGTACTGATTCTCCTGGTCCTTGCCCTCCTACTCCTCGTCAGTCATTCCATCAGCAATCGATTACCGAAGCAATTGCCAAGAGACAACAGTATGCATGCACTCATCCAACGGCGCAAAAGCTGAACATGCTCCTGTCCAAGTTGCTGGTGCTGCAGTCTCTCCCTTTCCAAGTGGTGGACTCAGCACCTTTCAGAGAACTGATGGCTTGTACCGAGCCGAGGTGGAGAGACCCAAGCAGTCATTTATTTGCCAAAAATGCAGTACCAGCCCTGCACACACATGTAGAACAGAAGGTGGGCCAGTCCTTGAGCCTGTCGGTGTCTGCCAAAGTGCAAGGCAGGGCCGACGTGTGGTGCTGTAACTACGGTCACGGACAATACATGTCTTTTACAGCCCACTGGCTGAATGTGGTTCCTGCACAGCCACAACAGCAACTTGGCCAGGTCACGAGGCTTCCACCTCCACGTTCTCACGCCGTTGGTCCTGCGCTAATGTCCTCCTCTGCCTCCTCATCCTCCACCATGTCTTCAGCCTCCACTGTGCCACATGTGCACGGCATAGTGTTGTCACATTGTTCTGCACCTCGTTTACCTGGGTGAACAGCGTCACACAGCAGAGGAACTGCTCCATTTACTTCATCAAGAAATCGAATCCTGGCTTTAACCCCGACAACTCAAAATCGGAACCATGCTGACCGACAACGGGAAGAACATGGTGTCGGCACTGCATCAAGAAGGGCTGAGCCATGCGCTCTGTGGGGCACACGTGTTCAATCTGGTTGTCAAGGTTCCTGAAGTCTTCCACCCATCTGCAAAACATCCTAAAAATGGCCAGTAAACTTTGCATGCACTTCAGCCCCTCGTACACCGCAAAGCACACCTTACTTGAGTTGCAGCGGCAGAACGGCATCCCCCAACATCGGCTGATATGTGACGTTTCCACCCATTGGAATTTAACCCTTCATATGTTGGACCGACTATACAAACAGAGAAGGGCCATAAACGATTTCTTGATGATCCAAGCGGACAGAAGTACTCCCCTGTGTAACTTCAATGTCAGCCAGTGGCAGCTCATGCGTGACACCTGCCATTTGCTCAGGCCCTTTGAGGAGGCCATGTTATTTGTCAGTCGCCAAGACTATGTGATGAACAACATAATTCCACTGCTTCATGTCCTGGAACATGAGCTCTGTGGGGCTGAACTGGAGGAGAAGGAGGACATTGTAGCACATGCAATATGTAGCAAAATGGGTGGTTTTTCTACACAGATGACAGGAGAGGAGGAGCAGGAGCAGCCAGAGGAGCTACTGGGCAACGAAGAAGATAAGGCAGAGGACCCAGGCACACCATGGCAGTTTGCAGTGAAGATGGAGGCAGGGAGTCCCTCTGAGTCAGTTGCACAAATGGTGATGCATGCTCACTTGCTTGCATAGTGACAGCTGAATTGTCACCATTCAGCAGAGGGATGACTTCTGGCTCTCCATCTTGTTGGACCCTCTCTACCAGTCCATTTTTACACCCGTTGAGAGGGAGGACAAACTGAACTACTATAGAGACATCCTATTTAGTCAGTTGGCCGCTGACTAGAGTCTAGAGTCGCTGATGAGCAACTTTCTTCACCCGCATATTGAAGAAACTACTCACAAACAGTTAGACATAGAGCAGAACCTGAACCAGCAGTTGGTGGCATACTTGGAGTGCATCCTGCCACCCCACATTGAAGATCCGCTGGACTACTAGGCAGCCAAACTGGATTTGTGGCAGCAACGGGCGTTTACCCGTCCAGTAGTGTGGCATGAGAGCGAGTGTTTAGTGCTGCGGGGGCCATAGTTACCCCAAGAAGAACTCGCCTGTCCACCCAAAATGTGGAGAGACTGACCTTTGTCAAGAAGAATCAGGCGTGGATCAGCTAGGATTTCCACCCACCAATGCCTGATGCATCAGCCTAGATCATCCATGGTGCCACAATAACACTTTGACAAAAGAGACCGGTTTATTCTGGCTACCTGCCTCAGCTACTATTCAAATGCTGCCAGATGCCTAATACAACACATTTGATGCCAAGTGCTCCTTCTTTCACCCACCATCTTCAGCTGGTACTGGTATTGCCATCCACCTCCCCACTCTGTCACTGGGTCACTCTGTGGTCTCCTGATACTGCTGCACCTCCACACTATGTCACAGGGTCACTCTGTGGTCTTCTGATGCTGCTGCCACTTCCACACTATGTCACCTTGCCACTCTGTGGCTGCCACCACCTCCACACGGTCATTGTGCCATTCTGTAGCCTCCTCCTGATGCTGCTGACGCCACTTCCACACTCTGTCATTGTGCCGCTCTGTGGTCTCCACTGTGCGGCGACCACCGGCGTCCCATCACCGCACCAGCAGGCGGCGTTTGGACTAGGTGTTTTTAACTAGCAGGAGACTGCAAAGGGTCTCTAAATTCCTACTATCTCTCAGATGGATTTCCTGAGGGTTGTGACTGGGTGAACTCTTTCCGCCTGTTGTCATTGCTGCCTTGGTGTTGTGCTGGTGGATTGGTGGGGCCCAGAGCCAGAGTGGCTTTGCTGAACAGTGGGGGCACTGTGTGGCTACTGGGTCCCACCACCTGCTGGTGCGGTGCTAGGGCGCCGGTGGTCGCCGCTCAGTACTGTGCCAAAGTTAGAGTAGTTCCCCACTTGAAGTGGCAATGTTGTCATGGTAAGTGGGCCTATGCTTTTTGATCAAACTGTATACCAATGCCTCATTGTTGCATAGCATAGAGTATATTTATTATAAATTGGGCTGAGTAGCCATGTTTAATTTTGCTGAGAAATCAGTTGTTATATCAAAAGAATAGTATTGAGGATGTGCGATCCAGATTCACACTTACATGTCATACATTATTATAGATAAAATACCTTACACAGAGGATGCTACAGAGCGGATATATGTGAATCAGTCCTTATGTGCCTACTTTGATTTTCTACCAAGTGTTTTAGTCCCTCAGGTCTACTCACTGATATGTGCCCCCTCACAGTAGATATGCCAAGATATGTGCACCCTCATAGTAGATATGCCAAGATATGTGCCTCCTCCCAGTAGATATCCCAAAATATGTGCCCCCTCACAGTTGATATGCCAAGATGTGTGCCCCCTTCACACTAGATATACTAAGATATGTACCCTCTTATGGTGGATATGCCAAGATATGTGCCCAGTGCTCCCTTCACAGTGGTTTTGCCCAGATGTGACCCCTTCACAGGAAGTGAAAAAAACAAACAATAAATACTCCTCGCGTCAATCACCTGGCTCCTCCCATGATCTGTGCTCCCCATCAGCAGCAGCAGGATACTGTGACACATTGCGCTGCTGTGTAGGAGGAACAGAGGCTGATTCCCAGCCTACCCCCCTCCTCCTCCTACACAAATCAGCAGGATGATGTGTGAAGACATCGTGCTGCAACTGCTGTGGAGCGCTAGCGGCTCAATGCCCCTCCATAGTAATACAGTCCTCTGTGCCCCCTCCATAGTAATGAAGTACTCTGTGCACCCTCCATAGTGATAAAGTCTTCTGTGCCCCCTCCATAGTAATAATGCCCTCTGTGCCCCCTCCATAGTAATAATGTCCTCTGTGCCCCCTCCATTGTAATACAGTCCTCTGTGCCCTCTCCATAGTAATAAAGACCTCTGTGCCCCCTCCTCTATAGTAATAAAGTCCTCTGTGCCCCCTCCATAGTAATAAAGACCTATGTGCCCCCTCCTCCATAGTGATAAAGTACTCTGTGCCCCCTCCATAGTAATAAAGTCCTCTGTGCCCCCTTCATAGTGATGAAGTACTCTGTGCCCCCTCCATAGTGATAAAGTCCTCTGTGCCCCCTCTATAGTAAAAATGCCCTCTTTGCCCCCTCCATAGTAATAATACCCTCTGTGCCCCCTCCATAGTAATAAAGTCACCTGTGCCCCGTCCATAGTAATAATGTCCTCTGTGCCCCCTCCATAGTAATAAAGACCTCTGTGCCCCTCCTCCATAGTAATAAAGTCCCCTGTGCCCCCTCCACAGTAATAAAGTCCTCTGTGCCCCCCCATAGTGATAAAGTCCTCTGTGCCCTCTCCATAGTGATAAAGTCCTCTGTGCCCCCCCCCCCCCTTGCACCCAGCAAATCCTCCAACATGAAACAACACCCCAAACAACCCCAGGCAGCAGTCCCGATACCAGATTGTGCCCTGAGGGAAGAAAGGGTGCACCTTCCAGTCACTGCATGGCCCTAGGGAGCGCAAGAGTGGAGATCACTACTCCTCCCATGATCTGCGCTCCCCATCAGCAGCAGCAGGATACTGTGACACATTGCGCTGCTGTGTGTGTAGGAGGAGCAGAGGCTGATTCCCAGACTGCCCCGCTCCTCCTCCTACACAAATCAGCAGGACGATGTGTGAAGACATCGTGCTGCAACTGCTGTGGAGCGCTGGCGGCTCAATGCCCCCTCCATAGTAATACAGTCCTCTGTGCCCCCTCCATAGTAATAAAGTACTCTGTGCACCCTCCATAGTAATAAAGTACTCTGTGCACCCTCCATAGTAATAAAGTACTCTGTGTACCCTCCATAGTGATAAAGTCCTCTGTGCACCCTCCATAGTGATAAAGTCTTCGGTGTCCTTCACTGCATGGCCCTAGGGAGCGCAAGAGTGGAGATCATCACTGTGATAATTGAAGAACAGACTCGTATTCAATAATATTACACATCTACCCACTGTGCACAAATTCAAAATCATTAATCTTACACATCTGTCTGCTGTGCACAAATTCTCTTTCCATAATATTACACACCTGTCCAATGTGCACACATTCTCAATCAATAATGTTACACATCTGTCCACTGTCCCATAATGCAGTGTTTCCCAACCAGGGTGCCTCCAGCTGTTGCAAAACTACAACTCCCAGCATGCCCGCACAGCCAAAGGCTGTCCGGGCATGCTGGGAGTTGTAGTTTTGCAACAGCTGGAGGCACACTGGTTGGGAAACACTGCCATAATGTAAAGCAAGAACACTCACCCCAGAATTGCCCTATGTGAACACAGCATCAAAAATACTGCTTTCTAAAATAGACTAAATCTGTCCATTAATGTGATAGATTAGAAAAGCATTTTGAATTCCTCGTTGCCTAAAAGTCTCGCCTAGGTTTCAGGTTAAAAAAGATGTGAGAGACACTGCTGTAAATTGAAAGCCGCTGTCCTTTTTATTTTCTCTGTACTTTCAGTCTCTTTGAAGTCAATAGAGTAGTGTCCTTTGGTAGTGATGCCTTCCTCCTCTGTTAATGACTTATCAGCAAGTTGGATTTTTTTTTCTTGTGCCTCTAGCTTACACCTGGTGATATTCCAGTATCACTATCGAATCTTCCTTAGAAGAGATATTGCAGATTTTTTTCCCTCAAATTATTGTTTTTGGTGAAAAAAAGACAATATCACAAGATGCAGGTTGTTTGATGGTTTTCTCTGCGGCAGGGGGCAGTGGGGCACACACTGACACACTGCGATCAGTCTGGACCCCAGCTGTAATGCCACATTACACAAAGAAATAGTTATTATTTTTTTCAGCTTTCCATTCCCATTAGAGACGCTGATTTCAGATAAAAATAAATAAAAAAAACTACATTTGCCGAGACACAGAGCTCAGGACATTGTGTATCTCTAGCTACACTTAAAAGTAAATCTATCCCTGATTGAGGCTTTTATCTGCTAGAATGTAATGCAGGGCTGGGAAAGCCACTGTTTGCCTGTCTGTGTTATTGTCAGGACTGCGACCGAAGGAAAAAAAAAACACAATGCAGTCGAGCAATGAGCTCCGTAATGCCGCCGCAAAATGTTACTTACTCAACTATTTCCAGGCATCAGCAAGAAGCGAAAAAAACGAGGGTGGTGCGTTCAACAGTGGGGGAGTCGTAATGTGCATCGTCTCAGATGATGACAGCGGTTACCAGTTCTGCAATCAAGCTACAAATGTATGTGGAGAAATATGTTATGACTATTTACCAATGGCGGATTTTTTATTAATCAATTTGTACCTGCTTCTAAATATAAATGATTAAACAGCCACAAAGGTCAAATCTGACACTTACGCTGGCTGATTTTCAAAGTGCCAAGGGGAGCTTTCAGAATGATTTGCGGCTCCTGCATTTACATTAAAATGGCTCAGCAACTGTACTCTGCAGCTCTCAGAAATTACCAAAAATAAGGTTTCAAGTAATGACCATTCGGAGCTGTAGAAAATGGAAATTGCTAAACAACCTGCAGTGCACAGAGCAAGAATATATATATATATATATATATATATATATATATAATGAGACAAGTACAGTGCACCTGTATACAACTACAGTGTAATGTTTGACGTATTCGTCACCATGGTGCATGCGGTATAATGAAGAGGAGCACCTATTGATTGATCCAGGCTGTCACTGAAATAGCTTACTGTCGCTTCTATGTGAGGGAAACTGGCGCGGTTGTGTTGATGAATTTGCACCACCGTGCTGAATATTGGCAAAATCGCTTGTGCAAAAATTACAAGAACTGATCTCCTACGTGCCGGTTAAAAAAAACATAGTAACGTTGTAACATAGTTTATAAGGCTGAAAAAAGACATCTGTCCATCTAGTTCGGCCTGTTATCCTGCAAGTTGATCCAGAGGACGGCAAAAAGAGGCCTGTGAGACAGAAGACAATTTACCTCACTTTAAGGCCTCATGCACACGGCCGTTGGTGTTTTGCGGTCCGCAAACCGCGGATCCGCAAAACACGGAAGCTGCGCCACGTTCTGTTCCACAATTTGCGGAACAGAATGCGGCCCATTATAGAGATGCCTATTCTTGTCCACATAACGGACAAGAATAGGACATGCTCTATTTTTTTAGCGGGGGCATGGAACGGAGCGTGCTGTCCGCATCTTTTGCGGCTACATTGAAGTGAATGGGTCTGCGGCTCGGACGCGGACCCAAACAACGGCCGGGTGCATGAGGCCTAAGGCTACATGCACACGACCGTATATGTTTAGCGGTTTGCAAATTATGGATCCACAAAAAAAAAACAACGGATGACATCTGTATGCCATCCGTTTTTTTGCGGATCCATTGTAACAATGCCTAAAACAGACAAGAAAAGGACATGTTCTATTCTTTTTGCTGGTCTACAGAACGGACATACTGATGCGGACAGCACACGGTGTGCTGTCCGCATTTTTTGTGGACCCATTGAAATGAATGGGTCCGCATCCGATCTGCAAAAAAAAGGAATGGACACAGAAACAAACAACATTCGTGTGCATGTAGCCTAAGGGAAAAAAATTCCTTCCTGACTCCAATCAGGCAATCAGAATAACTACCTGGATCAATGACCCCTCTCTAGTAGCTATAACATGTAATATTACTACACTCCAGAAATACATCCAGGCTCCGCTTGAACACTTTAGTGAACTCAGCTAGAGATGAGCAAATTTTTCAAAAATTCGAATCGCCGGTTTGCCATATTTTGGGGGGAAAATTTGGTTAGATCCGAATAAAAATTTCCTGGCTGCTGAGAGCCTTTATAGTGGTGTAGAACACTGTGCCTTGCAGTAACACACATAGGGAGTCTGCTTTGGTATTGAAATAAAACAGTGAGTCCGTATGACATGCAGATGACAGGCGTCGCTCTTAGAATCACTGCACACTTCACTTATTTGGGCAGTCACGGGACCAAAACGGACCAAATTACTCAAGTATGAACTCAGCCTTAGGCCTCTTGCACACGACAGTATTTTGCGGACCGTATACTGGCAGATTTTTCAGTTCAGTATACTTAACCATTCACTTCAATGGGTCTTCAAAAAATACTGAAGTGTCTCCGTATGCCTTCAGTTTCTGTTTTTCCGTTTAAATATAGACCATGTCCTATTATTGTCTGCAAATCACGTTCAGTGGCTCCATTCAAGTCAACGGGTCCGCAAAAAAAATGGAAAGCATACGGAAAGGCATCCGTATGTCTTCCGTATCCGTTCCGTTTTTGCTGAACAATCTATTGAAAATTTTAAGCCCAGCCCAATTTTTATTATGGAATTACTGTATACTCTATATGCCATACGGAAAAACGGAACCGAAACGGAAACACAATGGAAGCAAAAAACGGAAAAACGGATCCGATAAAAACGGACCGCAAAATACTGCAAAAGCCATACGGTCGTATGCAAGAGGACTTACAGGTCGATGTTAGCGTCAAGAATAAGCTCACTCCTTTTACACCGTCGCCAGCTGATTCCACATAGATGTCTACAAAACCTATTAAACGCTTATACAAGTGGAGCCCCCTGACATAGTGGAGAGGGTGTCAGCAGTAAGTTTGTGTTGACTCCACTGATTAATTTGCCATTCCTCTGATCTGTCAGAACAATAATCCACAAAAAACAGATCCTATCAGTGGAGCATACCCTTTTGGGCCTAATTCACACATCCGTAGTGTGTTTTGCGGAAACACGGAAACACGGATCCGCAAAACACGAACGGCCGCAATGTGCATTCCGCATTTTGCGGACCGCACATTGCTGGCACTATATAGAGAATGCCTTTTGTTGTCGGCAATTGCGGACAAGAATAGGACATGTTCTATTTTTTTGCGGAAACAGAAACGCGGATGCAGAAACACGGATGCGGACATCACATAGTGTGTTGTTCACATCCATTCCTGCCCCTTTGAAATAATTGGGTCTGCAACCCTTCCGCAAAAATGCGGATGGGATGCGGATCCATTTTGCGGACGTGTGAATGGAGCCTTACTCGGTCAGCATTTGCTCAATAATCCATCAGTATTGCTAATGCAAAATAAACAAAAACGGAGTGGATCTAAAACAGAGATGACACGTGAATGGAATATTTGCTTGTCTTCTGTGTTTTGTACCCACTCCTGCTTTTGGCTACCAAATCATAAGTCATTTCTGATGGGACCATACAGGCCTTACAGCTGCTACACAGACAGGATCCGTTGTGCGTCTCATTTTTCCTTCCTTCTGACAGATCAGAAAAAGGGTCAAATAAATGATGATGTCAGCCAGGCCGAAAGCCACAATAGTGGACCAGACATGAAGTGGGGAGGGTGGGAACAGCATGAGAAGTCCACAGAGTGGAACTATGACATAGTGGTGAGGTGGAAGCAGCATGAGGAGACTACAGAGTGGCCCAATGACAGGGTCTGGAGGTGGAAGCAGTGGCACAATGAGTCTGGAGTTAGCAGCATTAGGAGAAGGCCACCGAGTGGTACAGTGACCAAGTCTGGAGGTGGCAGCAGTATGAGGAGGCCACCAAGTGGCACAATCATAGAGTGTGGAGGTGGGGGCAGCATGAGGAGACCACAGAGTGGCCCAATGACAGAGCGTGGAGGTGGCAGCAGCAACTGCATCAGGAGGAGGCCACAGATTGGCACAATGACTAAGTCAGGAGGTGGTGACAGCAACAGCATCAGAAGGATACCACAGAGTGGTAAGATGACATAGTGTGGAGATGGCAGCAGCATCAGGATACCACAGAGTGGCAAGGTGACATAGTGTGGATAACGCAGCAGCAGCATCAGGATGCAACACAGTGGCAAGGTGACATAGTGTGGAGATGGCAGCAGCAGCATCAGGATACCACAGAGTGGCAAGGTGACATAGTGTGAATAAGGCAGGAGCAGCATCAGCATACTACACAGTGGCAAGGTGACATAGTGTGGATATGACAGCAGCAGCATCAGGATACCACACAGTGGCAAGGTGTCATAGTGTAGATATGGCAGCACCAGCATCATGATACCACAGGGTGGCAAGGCGGCATAGTGTGGAGATGGCAGCAGCATCAGAATACCACAGAGTGGCAAGGTGACATAGTTTGGATAAGGCAGGAGCAGCATCAGCATACTACACAGTGGCAAGGTGACATAGTGTGGATATGATAGCAGCAGCATTAGCATACCACACAGTGGCAAGGTGTCATAGTGTGGATATGGCAGCACCAGCATCATGATACCACAGGGTTGTAAGGTGACATAGTGTGGATATGACAGCAGCATCAGAATACCACAGAGTGGCAAGGCGACATAGTGTGGAGATGGCAGCAGCATCAGGATACCACAGAGTGGCAAGGTGACATAGTGTGGATAAGGCAGGAGCAGCATCAGCATACCACACAGTATCAAGGTGATATAGTGTGGATATGACAGTAGCAGCACCAGGATATCACACAGTGGCAAGGTGACATAGTGTGGAGATGGCAGCAGCATCAGGATACCACAGAGTGACAAGGTGACACAGTGTGGAGATGGCAATAGCAGCATCAGGAGGCAACAGAGTGGGGTGGTGGGTGGCAATACCAGTACCCGCTGAAGAAGGTGTGTGAAAGAAGGAGCACTTGGCATCAGGTGTGTGGCATCAGCCGGGTGAAAGCATCAGAGTAGTAGCTGAGGCAGGTAGCCAGAAGAAACAGTCTCTTTTTTCAAGGTTTTAATGAGGTAGCATGGATGATCTAATCAGATGCTCAGGAATTGGTGGGTGGAAATCCTGGCTGATCCATGCCTGATTCAACTTGACAAAGGTCAGTCTCTCCACATTTTGGGTGGACAGGCGAGATGGAGAGATAGTTAGAGCATAAAAAGAAAGGAAGAAAGAAGGTTAAGAGCATAAGTGCATACATATACAATAAAATACAAGTCCTGGGCTAATAACACTGGCTACCAGGGGAATAAAATGCCCAAGGGGCAATCCTTGGCTAATTGTATTATGGACATTGTATTTTATTGGCGAGTGCTACGCATCTGTTTCCTAGTATATGAATAAAAGTAATACTCACCTAGCCCAATTTCCATGATGAACAAAGCACATCATTCGAAATCACAAACAAGGTGTCACAGTACAGTTTACTGTGTCAATGGTTGCAATGCAGGCTGGCCGCATGCACTCTTGTGTACTGGCTGCAGGCTTTCTCCTGTGTGCTGGCCTTGGCTTTCTAGTGTGTGAACTGTGGCCTGTGAATGTGTCTGCATCACAGTGTACAGTATGTAATTTCTGACACAATTGCAGTGCAGGCTGGCTGCATGTTTTCTTGCATATTGGCTGCAGGCTGTCTCTTTGGATTGCTGGTTGCTTGAGGCTGCATGTCGTCTGTGGCCTTCTGTGTGTGAACGTGGGCCTGTTAATGTGGATACTCTCTGTTGTTTACACGTTTTGCAATGTATGCTAGCTTTCTCCGCCCTTGTGTACTGGTTGTGGCATGATTCCCAAATATGCTGGTTGGTTGAGTGATGCATTCTGGCTGTCTCCTTCAGTGTGAGAACTGTGTCATGTCTCTGTGTAATCCCTGTGATTTGCATGCCCTCTGTTCACTAGAGATGAGCAAAGTTTTAAAAATTTTTATTTGACTGCTTCTCCAAGAAATTCACTTCATTACGAATTAATTATTCAGGATGCATGTCTAATCATGTTTATCCTGGACTGCAGTTAAACTTTAGTGAGAGTGTATCTCGGTGTACAGTACATCACTGTGCATTGCAGAAACATGCATAGCTAGTACTTTCTGGTAGTGAAACAGTTACTGTGCATTGGTATGACAGGCAGGTCTCATATATGGACATGCACATCATCGTGCAGGCCACCAACAGTCCTAGCTAATCCCTAGCTAAACTAACAGAAAAGCATACAACAGCCTTCAGGAAAGCAGAAAAAAACGCTGGGTTTCTCTGCGGGAGCTATGTCCCAATGATTATTTAATGGAACATAATAAGGACATTCAGGCAGCGGCAATAAAGTAGTGGAGAAAAAAAGGTTTCTTTAAAGAGGACCTTTCATCAGGCTAAAAAATGTGTACTAAGAATGCTCACATGTAGATCGGCGCCCAGGGATCTCCCTGCACTTACTATTATCCCTGGGCGCCGCTCCGTTCGCCCGGTATAGGCTACAGTATCTTCTGGGACTTGGTTATACTAGGCGGAGCCTAGTACACTTGGTTATAGTAGGCGTATCCCAGGCTGTAGCGCTGGCCAATCGCAGTGCACAGCCCATATCCTGGGAGTTTTTTTTTTCTCCCAGGCTTATAAATAAGGCAGATAAAATATTATGGAAATATTTGCATTTCTTCTTGTTTTGGACCCACTCCTGCTTCTTTTGTTATTTTTCTGTTCTTCAAACCAGTTGCAGCCACAATTCAAGTTTGGCTGCCCAGTAGTCCAGGGGATCCTGGATATGGGGTGACAGGGTGCATTCCAGGTATGACAGCACCTGATGGTTCAGGTTCTGCTCCATGTCCTGCAACTGCTGGGTGGTTTCTTCAGAAGGCAGATGAAGAAAACTGCTCATCAGAGACTCAAGATGTAAGTTGCTGCTGATGGAGCTAGTGCTGCTCCTGCACCCAACCCCCCTCCTGCAGTCATGTCAGTTGAGTGTGAGCTCAGAGGGTCCCCCCAGGTAGACCTTTGTGAGGATGGGCGATGGCGCATGTAGGCAGCGACCAACTGGCTACAAAGGATGTCTCGATAGTAGTTGAGTTTTTCATCACTCTCAGAAGGTGAAAAAAGGCCCCCATTTTGGACCAGTAGTGAGGGTTTAACATTGTGGAGAGCCTGTAGTCAACCCTCTGCCAATTGGTAATAATTCAGCTGACACAACGCAAACATGCATCCCGCCGTTTGTGCAAGGAACTTGGAGGGACTACCTTTCTCCATCTCCACTGCATACTGCTGTAGGGGCCATCTGCATTGTGTTCATCATCGCCATGTAGCCTCACATGCTTCTCTCCTGTTGCTTGGCCAGATAAAGCACCTAGTTCTTAAAGAAATCCTTGGTAGAGATGGCCTTGCAGTTCTCCCAGCAATCGTTTTGCGGCAAACTTTATGTGTTCACGATTCGCCGAACATGCGAACATGTTTGCATGCGCCATATTCTTTTGTATTGCACCGAACTTTGACCCATGAAACATCCATCAGGTGGGACAGGACAGCCAATTGAGATGTTTCAGCACATGGACACACCCCCACCCTATAAATGAACCAGATCTGGCCGCCATTTTACATTCTGTGTTTTGCCAGTGTAGTTGCTTTGTGGAGCAGGGACAGACTGTTAGGGACACCAAACGCTAGCTAATTGGGCCTTTTAAGGACTGGTATAGGTGTGCTATCAATAGGTGAGACATACTGAGGGGTGTGATATACTTATAATATACTTTCTAACATAGAAAGTATATTATAGTGCATTTGTATTGTGCAGCATTTGTGTGCGGTTCTGCTGTGATACCGCAGGTATATAGAGGGGCATACGCTATTGCAATAACTAATTGCAAATGGTGTGATATACCTGTTGCCCCCCAAAAAAGTGATTGAGGGGTGTGATATACCTATAATATGCTTTCTAACACAGAAAGTATATAGTGCATTTGTATTGTGCAGAAGTTGTGTGCGGTTCTGCTGCGATACCGCAGATATATAGAGGGACAAGCACTATTGGAACAACTATTTGCAACGGGTGTGATATACCTGTTGCCCCCAAAAAAACAGATTGAG
Organism: Bufotes viridis; assembly: GCA_033119425.1. Classification (NCBI taxonomy): domain Eukaryota; kingdom Metazoa; phylum Chordata; class Amphibia; order Anura; family Bufonidae; genus Bufotes; species Bufotes viridis. The sequence continues at coordinate 552,825,691 of CM065590.1, read as the reverse complement.
GGATGCGATATACCTGCTTCGACAAAATACTGATTGATGGTACCTGTAACCTGTTCCGCCAAAGAAACAGGGTGGTATGATATAACTGTTGTTGCAAAAAATAATAATTGAGGGGTGTGATATACCTGCTTCCACAAAATACTGATTAAGGACACTGATATACCCGATCACACAAAATATTGATTGAGGTCTGTGATATACCTGCTTCCACAAATTAATGATTAAGGGGTTTGATAGACCTGCTTCCACCAAATATTGATTGACACCTGCAAGATACCTGCTTTCACTAAATACTGATTAAGGGGATTGATATTTCTGTTTCCACCAAATATTGCATACCTTATATATATTAAATACCTCCAGCCACATAATCACTTGTTTTTTATTGTCTGGTGAATACCTAATGCTTTGGGCCTGTACTCCACTGGCCTACAGTAAAATTGTAATTCACTGAATACCTAATATACCTCCAGCCACATAATTACTTCTTCTTTTCTGTCCGGTGAGTGCCTAATGTTTGGGGCCTGTACTCCACTGGCCTACAGTAAAATTGTTATCCACTGACTGCCTAATATACCTTCAGCCACATAATCACTTGTTCTTTTCTGTCCGGTGAGTGCATAATATTTGGGGCCTGTAACCCACTGGCTTACAGTAAAATTGTTATTCACTGACCGTCTAATATACCGCCAGCCACATAACCACTTGTTCTTTTCTGTCCGGTAAATGCCTAATGTTTGAAGCCGGTACTCAACTGGCCTACAGTAAAATTGTTATTCACTGACCGCCTAATATACCTCCAGGAACATAATCACTTGTTCTTTTCTGTCCGGTGAGTGCCTAATGTTTGGGGCCTGTACTCCACTGGCCTACAGTAAAATTGTTATCCACTGACCGTCTAATATACCTCTAGCCACATAATCACTTGTTCATTTCTGTCCGGTGAATGCCTAATGTTTAGGGCCTGTACTCCACTGGCCTACAGTAAAGTTGTTATCCACTGACTGCCTAATATAAAATGGCAGACATGAGGAAGACCTCACATACTACTTGGTCCAGAACATGTTGGCAATACTGGCATGAATCTTGTCTTACTGACTTGGAGATTTTAATTGGTGAAATAAAGACGGAAATTATTGTTATTTTTATCTCACTCACTACTGGAGCTGGATTTTATCTCTTTCTACATGTTTAGCTGTTATCAGGTGCACCGTCCGTGCTCGTCTGTGGGATGCCTACAAGCTTCAGCAGGTGAGAGCTGCCACCCTCCTGTTTTTCCTTGACTGCCTAATATACCTCCAGCCACATAATCCCTTGTTCTTTTCTGTCCGGTGAATGCCTAATGTTTGGGGGACTATACTCCATTGGCCTACAGTAAAATTGTTATCCACTGACCTCCTAATATACCTCCAGCCACATATTCACTTGTTCTTTTCTGTCCGGTGAGTGAATAAGTTTTGGGGCCTGTACTCCACTGGCCTAAAGTAAAATTGTTATCCACTGACCATCTAATATACCTCCAGCCACATAATCACTTTTTCTTTTCTTTCCGGTGAATGCCTAATGTTTGAGGCCTCTACTCCACTGGCCTACAGTAAAATTGTTATCCACTGACCGTCTAATATAACTCCAGCCACATATTCACTTGTTATTTTCTGTCCGGTGAGTGCCTAATGTTTGGGACCTGTACTCCACTGGCCTACAGTAAAGTTGTTATCCACTTACCGCCTAATATAGCTCCAGCCGCATAATCTCTTTTTCTTTTCTGTCCGGTGAATGACTAATGTTTAGGGCCTGTACTCCACTTGTCTACAGTAAAATTGTTGTCCACTGACCGTCTAATATACCTCCAGCCACATAATCACTTGTTCTTTTCTGTCCGATGAATGCCTAATGTTTGGGACCTGTACTCCATTGGCCTACAGTAAAATTGTTATCCACTGACAGGCTAATATACCACCAGCCACATAATCACTTGTTCTTTTCTGTCTGGTAAATGCCTAATGTTTGGGGCCTGTACTTCGCTGCCCCACAGTAAAATTGTTATCCACTGACCACCAAATATACCTTCATCCGAATAATCACTTGTTCTTTTCTGTCCGGTGAATTCCTAATGTTTGGGGCCTGTACTGAACTGACCTACAGTAAAATTGTTATCCACTGACTGCCTAATATACCTCCAGTCACATAATCACTTGTTCTTGTCTGTCCGGTAAATGCATAATTGTTGTGACCCTTACGCCACTGGCCTACAGAAAAATGGTTACCCACTGACCGCCTAATATACCTCCAGCCGCAAATTCACTTGTTCTTTTCTGTCCGGTGAATGCTTAATTTTTGGGGTCTTTACTCCACTGGCCTACAGTAACATTGGTATCCACTGACCGACTAATCTACATCCAGCTACATAATCACCTTTTTCTTTTCTGTCTGGTAAATGCCTAATGTTTGGGGCCTGTACCCCACTGGCCTACAGTAATATTGTTATTCACTGACCACCTAATATACTTCCAGGAACATAATCACTTGTTCTTTTCTGTCCGGTGAATGCTTAATTTTTGGGGCCTTTACTCCACTGGCCTACAGTAAAATTGGTGCCCACTGACCGTCTAATATTCCTCCAGCCACATAATCACTTGTTCTTTTCTGTCCGGTGAATGCCTAATTTTTAGGGCTTGTACTCCACTAGCCTACAGTAAAATTGTTGTCCACTGACCGTCTAATATACCTTCAGCCACATAATCACTTGTTCTTTTCTGTCCGATGAATGCCTAATGTTTTGGGGCCTGTACTCTACTGGCCTACAGTAAAATTCTTATCCACTGACCATCTAATATACCTCCAGCCATATAATCACTTGTTCTTTTCTGTCTGGTGAATGCCTAATGTTTGGGGCCTGTACTCCACTAGTCTACAGTAAAATTGTTGTCCACTGACCATCTAATATACCTTCAACCACATAATCACTCGTTATTTTCTGTCAGGTGAATGCCTAAAGTTTGGGACCTGTACTCCACTGGCCTACAGTAAAATTGTTATCCACTGACCACCTAATATACCTCCAGCCATATAATCACTTGTTCTTTTCTGTCTGGTGAATGCCTAATGTTTGGGACCTGTACTCCACTGGCCTACAGTAAAATTGTTATCCACTGATAGGCTAATATACCTCCAGCCACATAATCACTTGTTTTTTTCTGTCAGGTGAATGCATATTTTTTGGGGCCCATACTCCTGTAGCCTAAAATAAAAAATGTCTAGGCTCCATCAGGGCAGATTTTTGAGAATTTCCCTTTAAGATGCATAAAAATGGTCCCTTATTAAAACACATATTTTTTGTGGGAATTTTTGCCATTGATCTCCCTCTGGTATGTCACTGCTAATGTTGTGGGACTATTTTGCTCTACTAGTAAGTATTTGGTAACTGCAAATATGACCTGAAGGTTTTTCAGGATCGCCTGTCAATAAAGTGAATGGGGCCCGTCGCGAACGCGTGGTACGCGAACATTTGAGCGTGAACACGCGTTCGTGTAATGTCCTGGCCGATGTTCGTCCATCACTAACCCTTGGCGTCTTTCTCCTCGTCCTCATCCTCCTCCTGTGCCAGTTCAGCGTCCACAGGGCTCAGGTGGCTGTTAGATGTATGCATCACGTCTTCTGTCCCCTCACCAGTCAGATTGCTGTTTTTTTGGCTGCCCAGAGCGTTTTTCAGTCAATTTTTTCTGGGGTGATCAGCGGCCATTTTATGATCTCTTGGTGCACCAGCACATGTTTTGAGCTGCCACCAAGTTCAACACACATTTTTGGGTTCAATAGTAGGCCTTTTTTTGCAATATCCTACCTTGAAACACAGGATAGAAGTTGCTATATTTTATTGAGGGGTGAAATTCATTTGCCAAAATACCAATCCCCTAAATCTGGTGTTCCAGCTGTGGCTGGCTAAGTTTAATACTGTCCGTAAACAGATAGATTTTTTTCTGGGGTGAAATTCAATTGCCAAAATACCAATCCACTAAATCTGGGGTTCCAGCTGTGGCTGACCAAGTGTAATACTGTCAGTCAAAGAATAGATTTTTTTTCTGGGGTGAAATTCAATTGTGAAAATACTAATTCCCTAAATCTGGTGTTCCAGCTGTGGCTGGCTAAGTTTAATACTGTACGTCAAAGGATAGATTTTTTTCTGGGGTGAAATTCAATTGCCAAAATAACAATCCCCTAAATCTGGTGTTCCAGCTGTGGCTGGCTAAGTGTAATACTGTCAGTCAAAGGATAGATTTTTTTCTGGGGTGAAATTCAATTGCCAAAATACCAATCCCCTAAATCTGGGGTTCCAGCTGTGGCTGGCCAACTGTAATACTGTCAGTCAAAGAATAGATTTTTTTCTGGGGTGAAATTCAATTGCCAAAATACCAATCCCATAAATCTGGGATTCCAGCTGTTGCTGTCCAAGTGTAATAATGTACGTCAAAGGATAGATTTTTTTCTGTGGTTAAATAAAATCCCTGAAATAGAAATCCTAAACATCTGTGCTTTGCGCTGTTCCTCTCCAAGTGTAATTCTGTCTACAATAGGGTATATTACTTTCAGTGTTTCAGCGTTTACATACAAGGCCTGAAAAATAAATCCTCTATATTTGCACACATTACTGTGAATTTCCAAGTGTATTTCTGTCCGTAAAAGGGTATATTACACTAAGTGTCTAAACACAAGGCCTGAAAGCATAATCCTCTATATTTGCGCACGCTATTGTGCAACTCCAAGTGTAATTCTGTCCATAAAAGGATACCTTTCCGCCAGGGCCTTAATACTAGGCCTAAAATTGATATTCCGTTTAATCAGTGGTTTCTGCTGTGCCTGTATTAGTGTAATACAGTACATAAATAGATAGCTAGATTGTGTTAGGTGCCTGTAAAAAAAGGCCTTAATTTGAACTCTATACATTGGGCCAAATAAGATTTCTTTATTGTGGTGAACGGTAACAATGATGGTGTTTGTGGACCCTCTGGTGTTGGGAGAGGATGTGGCCGTTCTGTCACAGCTACACGTCCTAGTGAACCAACTACCTCAGGTCCCAGTAGCCACCAGAATCTACAGCGATATTTGGTCGGGGATGGTAAGGCCTGAGCAAGTACAGGCGCTAGTCGATTGGGTGGCTGACAGTATATCCAGTAGGTTCACATTATATCCCACCCAGTCTTCTGCAGAAAGCGCACAGGTGGCGCCTGAAAACCAAGCCCATCAGTCTGTCACATCACCCCCATGCATATCAGGGAACCTGTCTGAGCCTCAAGTTATGAAGCAGTCTATTATGCTGTTTGAAGAATCTGCTGGCAGGGTTTCTCAAGGGCATCCACCTAGCCCTTCCCCAGCGGTGGAAGACATAGAATGCACAACCACTTATGTTTCCTGATGAGGACATGGGAATACCACCTCAGCAGAGTCAGCACGTCTCTGATGATGACGAAACACAGGTGCCAACTGCTGCGTCTTTCTGCAGTGTGCAGACCAAACAGGAGGTCAGGGAAGAAGACTGTGTGGAAGACGATTAAGGGGACGATGAGGTCCTAGACCCCACATGGAATGAAGGTCGTGCCACTGACTTTCAGAGTTCAAAGGAAGAGGCAGTGGTGAGACCGAGCCAACAGCATAGCAAAAGAGGGAGTTGGGTACAAAAGCAGAACAGCCGTGGCCAAGAGAGTTCGCCTGCTACTGGCCACCGCCACCAGGCACCGAGCACACCAAATATTCAGAAAATAGGTTGCGCTGCTGTTTCAGGAGAAAACCAGGTTCCCTTGGAACTATATTCACACAGCGAACACAGAAAGCCGGTCACTCTTCTACCACGATTTGTGCTGTCCTTCCTTCTATACCTTTATAAAATGGATAAGACTTCGTAGTGAAGCACTGCCAGCCTCGTATAGATTTTAAAAGGTTTATTATACTCACAAAGGAGATCTTGTATCACAGCATATAAAATATAATTGTGCCCGACCCAGGTTTCGCTCACGCTTCTTCAGGGGCGAGCACACCAAAGGCAGCTTCAAGGAGTTCCCTGGTATGGCACTTCTTCATACAATGTTCTGACGACAAAACCCGAGTGGTTTGCACGCTGTGCCATCAGAGCCTGAAGCGAGGCTTTAACGTTCTGAACGTTAGCACAACCTGCATCACAAGGCATCTTCATGCAAGACATGGGCTGCAGTGGAGTATGCACCTTCAAAACCAAGAAAGGGCTTAAGCCCCTCCTGCTCCCTCTTCTGCTGCTGCCTCGGCCTCTTCCTCCGCCTCTGGAGGAACGTTAGTACCTGCCGCCCAGCAAACAGAGGATGTGCCACCAACACCACCACCTCCGTCAGCAAGCATTTCCACCATGTCACACGGCAGCGTTCAGCTCTCTATCTCACAAACCTTGGAGAGAAAACGTAAATTCCCACCTAGCCACCCTCGGTCCCTGGCCCTGAATTCCAGCATTTCTAAACTACTGGCCTTTGAAATGCTGTCATTCAGGCTGGTGGACACGGACAGCTTGATGGCGGTGGCTGTCCCACAGTATGTCGTCCCCAGCCGCCATTACTTCTCCAAGAGAGCCGTGCCTTCCTTGCACAACCCAGTATCGGATAAAATCAAGTGTGCACTGTGCAACGCCATCTGTGGCAAGGTCAACCTAACCACAGATACGTGGACCAGTAAGCGAGGCCAGGGACACTATATCTCCCTAACTGCACACTGGGTAAATGTAGTGGCGGCTGGGCCCCAGGCGGAGAGCTGTTTGGCGCATGTCCTTCTGCCACCGAAAATTGCAGGGCATCATTCTTTGCCTTCTGTTGCCTCCTCCTCCTACTCGGCTTCCTCTTCCTCTTCTTTCACCTGCTCATACGGTCCGCCACACACCTTCATCGCCAACTTCAGCACAGCCCGGGGTAAACATCAGCAGGCCGTTCTGAAACTCATGTGTTTGGGGGACAGGCCCCACACCGCGCAGGAGTTGTGGTGGGGTATTGAACAACAGACCGACGAGGGGTTGCTGCCGGAGAGCCTCAAGCCCGGCCTGGTGGTGTGCGATAATGGGTGAAATCTTCTTGCTGCTCTGGGACGCACGTCCCTTGCCTGCCGCATGTGCTGAATTTGGTGGTGCAGCAATTCATTCACAACTACCCCGACACGTCAGAGCTGCTGCATAAAGTGTGGGCCGTCTGTGCGCGCTTCCGGCGTTCTCATCCTGCTGCTGCTCGCCTGTCTGTGCTACAGCGTAACTTCGGCCTTCCCGCTAACCGCCTCATATGCGACGTGCCCACCAGGTAGAACTCCGCCTTGCACATGCTGGAGAGACTGTACGAGTAGCAGCAGGCCATAGTGGAGTTTCAGCTGCAGCACGCACGGGTGAGTCGCACTGCTGAACAGCACCACTTCACCACCAATGACTGGGCCTCCATGCGAGACCTGTGTGCCCTGTTGCGCTGTTTCGAGTACTCCACCAACATGGCCAGTGGCGATGACGCCGTTATCAGCGTTACAATACCACTTCTATGTCTCCTTGAGAAAACACTTAGGGTGATGATGGAAGAGGATGTGGCCCAGGAGGAGGAGGAAGAGGGGTAATTTCTAACACTTTCAGGCCAGTCTTTTAGAAGTGGCTCAGAGCGAGGTCTTTTTCAACAGCAGATGCCAGGTACAAATTTGACCAGCCAGGGCCCACTACTGGAGGATGAGGAGGACGAGAATGAGGAGGATGAGGATGAAGAATGTTCACAGCGTGGTGGCACCCAACGCAGCTCGGGCCCATCACTGGTGCGTGGCTGGGGGGAAACGGAGGACGATGACGATACGCCTCCCACAGAAGACAGCTTGTTCTTACCTCTGGGGAGCCTGGCACACATGAGCGACTACATGCTGCAGTGCCTGTGCAACGACAGCAGAGTTGCCCACATTTTAACATGTGCTGACTACTGGGTGGCCACCCTGCTGGATCCCTGGTACAAAGACAACGTGCCCACCTTAATTCCCGCACTGGAGCTTGATAGGAAAATGCGCAAATACAAGTGCACACTGGTAGACGTGCTCCTGAGAGCATTCCCAACTGAGATGGGGGACAAGTGGAAGCAAAAGGCAAAGGCAGAGGAGGAGCCAGATATCGTCAACGCAGCTGTGTCACGGCCAGCTCCTCTGAAGGCAGGGTTAGCATGGCCGAGATGTGGAAAAGTTTTGTCACAGCGCCACAGCTAACTGCACTACTAGCTGATAGGGAACGTGTTAGCAGGAGGCAGCATTTCAACAACATGGTGGAACCGTACGTGCACACGCCTCCACGTACTGACTGATGGTTCGGCCCCATTCAACTTCTGGGTCTCCAAATTGTCCACATGGCCAGAGCTAGCCTTTCATGCCTTGCGGCCAGTAGGGGTCTACATAAATGATAATGGCCTGTTCCATTGCAGTTTGACCTAAGGCCTGTGTTGCTGTTATGGGACCGCTCTCCTATTTGCAGTTGCCATGGTCCTCCTGAATTAGTAAATGAGGCCTGTGGCACTACTGGGTGAAATCAATACTGATTTGGCATGATTGAAACTCTCCTCTTTGTGGGTGCCATGGGTCTGAATCTGTGAATGAGGCCTGTGGCATTGCTGGGTGAAATCAATACTGTCTTGGCGTGAGTTTAACTCTCCTCTTTGTGGGTCCTGTGGGCCTGAATGTTTGAATGAGGCCTGTGGCCCTGCAGGCAGACATTATTCCTTCTTGGCTGTGATGACAACTTCAACTCCCATGTATGGCTGCCATTGGCCTGAGTCTGTGAGTGAGGCCTGTGACACTGCTGGCAGACATGAATCCTTCTTGGCTGTGATGTGAACTTCAACTCCCATGTATGGTTGTTATGGCCCTGATTCTGTTAATGAGGCCTGTGGCACTGCAGGCAGACATGAATTCTTTTTGGCTGTGATGAGAACTTCAACCCCCATAGCATTTCCACCTGACGCCACCCCAACCTCCTATTTCACCTCCTCCTCCAAGTTGCCAATTGATATTGGTTAATTTTTATTTATTTTATTTTAAGTCATTTCCCTATCCACATTTGTTTGCAGGGGATTTACCTACATTTTGATGCCTTTTGCAGCCCTTTAGCCCTTTCCTGAGCTATTTTACAGCCTTTTTAGTGCCCAAAAGTTCAGGTCCCCATTGACTTCAATGGGGTTCGGGTTCGGGGTCAAGTTCGGGTCGAGTTCGGATCCCAAACCCGAACATTTTCGTGAAGTTTGGCTAAACTTCTCAAACCCGAACATCCAGGTATTCGCTCAACTCTATTACTGACCTGTTTATCCTGGTTTAAACTGGGTATGTTGTGTCTTGTTTTGTTTAATAAAGTATTCATTTTGGCTTTTCCCTTGTCTTGTCTGGTTCAGTATGCTGGGTAGAAGTTCTGTTGACCCCTAGAACATGACACAAGCACTTGTTCATAGAGTGAATGGTTAAGTGAGGAGTGGATGACTTCCTGCCTCACCACTGTATTCAGATTGCAGCAGCCTTTCTGAGACAGTGGGAGTAGATCTGGGATTGCTGGGATGGAAAGAAATCCTGCATAGCAACTTATAAATTATATAGACCATTGCTTAGCACCACTTATGATCCTTCGGGGAAATGTTTACCCCACTGTGTTTATAAATATGCAATAAATAAATTAGTACATGGATTTCTGCTCCCACTTGCAGTTGAATTAATCAGCTGTCTATCTTCCCTTGAATTCAAGTTTTCTTAATAACAAAATGTAGTCTAAAACTCTAAATTGGACTATATACCGTATTTCCTCTTTAAGTCTCAGGGATCCTTCAAAACAAATATTGTAGTTTGCTCCTTGACCCTTACTGCTTACTAATGCTGAGCTGAAATGTGCAGCTCAGAACCAAGCCTCCTGCTGTCACATTGCTGTATTGAGATGGGTTGTCTAGTGTCTAGTGCACTCAACATCACTGCGGGATGGCAGGCTCTGATTACATATGTCTGATGGCACTAGGGTGCCATTGGGAACATGGTTTCTGCCAGCAGAACAAATGTAACATGATAAATGTAAAGAATATGAAGGATATATACAGGTATATCTCAATAAATTAGAATATCATCGAAAAGTTGATTTATTTCAGTAATTTAATTCAAAAAGTGACACTCATATATCATATAGATTTATTACACACAGACTGATCTATTTCAAGCACTTGTTTCTTGTAATGTTCATGATTATGGCTTGCAGATAATGAAAACCCAAAAAATGTAATATTGTGAAAACGTTCAATATTGTAGACTCATGGTGTCACACCCCATTCAGCTAATCAGCACAAAATGCCTGCAAGGCTTCCAAAGCATTTAAATGGCCCCTCAGGCTGGTTCAGTAAGCTACACAATCATTGGGAAGACTGCTGACTTGACAATTGTCCAGAAGAAGACACCCTCTACAAAGAGGCCATTGCTAAAGAAGCTGGCTGTTCCCAGAGTGCTGTATCCAAGCATATTAATGGAAAGTTGAGTTGAAGGAAAAAGTGTGTTAGAAAAAGGTGCTCAAGCAACAGGGATAGCTGTAGCCTTAAAAGGATTGTCAAGAAAAGACTATTCCCTTACGTCCTACCAGCAGCACAGATGGGGTTAACCACCCCCCGTGGACTGGTAGGACTGGCGGAATGTTTAATGAGCCCAAGACTAATAACTCAATTTAACAATTAAGTATCTCCTTAAAAGGAGGGAGTCAACCCCCAGCCCTCTGTGTTTTTTTCTCTCCTCCTTGTGGACTAGGCGGTTTATTCCCCCCTTTCTTATGGAAAGTGCGGGGAGCCTTTTTTTAGTTTGGGTAACGGTGTTGCCCTTTCTTAGGTACCTTGTCAGTTTGGACGGCAGCTTATCTGCTGCCGGTCCCGGGCGGTTACGCCTGGCTGGGGTATTTTGGCAGCGTCCTCGGTCCAGGATTCTCGGTCCCTGGGCGCCGCCATCTTCCGGGAGTGACGCGGGGATTCTCCTTTGCGTCACTTCCGGGTATTCCGGACGCAAACGCGAAAATTTTAAGTATTTTTTCTTATGCTTCGTCCTGTGGAGGAATCACAGTGACCTCTGCTTCTGTATGTATTTTTAATGAAATCCGCACATTTTTCCTCTGGGAAAGGGTGGATTGGCTATCCTTCCCCTTCCCCTATTTAAGGAAGCAGTGTGCTCCAGTTCGGTCTCTGGCTGCATATGCTATTTCAGCTAGCTCCCAGAGTCCGAAAGTTGGTGTTGTTCCACTTGTGGTGTTTTTTTCCTCCGGTCCTCAGCTGCCCCCGGTCTGTTTTTCTACCTTTCTTGCGGAGATAGGTGGTTTACAAATGTTTTATTTGTCCCTTTTTTTTCCGCAGTGATGTCTTCTCTGCGGGATTCGGAAGGCAGGAAACTGGCAGGAAATCCTGCTACGATTGCAGCGCTCTGCTAGAGGACAGTTGTCCCTACTCCAGATTTACAGCTGCCGTTAAAGGTTTCTGCCCTCTAGTGAACCTACGTTGCAGGATATGTATCAATGGCTCTATTACGGGAGTCATAGGCCTGCTGGATGAAAAGGCTTCCTATGCCTGCCCAGGCCCCTATGGAGACCTCTGTCCCGGTAGAGAGACCTTCTTGGTCACTTTAGTTTCTTCCTCCACGGATGTGGAGGAGCTGACATCGTGTTTTTCCCCCCTGAAAAGACACAGAAATTGCTCAAGTCCATCAGGTCGGGGAACCATGATGTTTACCGTTGGAAGCCTTCCGATCCCGCTAGTCGGGCACCTCGTGTCTTCAAAGCGGATGAGAACCTCCTCTCTGTTATGTTTATAGAGTGGAAAAAACCTGGAAAGGGTCCGGTTTTAACAAAAAAGTTTAAATCCATGTTTCTGATGGCAAAACCCAAGGTGGACATGGCTATTGCCAAGTTGTCCAAGCGCACTCTGGTTCCTGCAGACGATGGGTCTAGCCTGCAGGACCCCCTTGACAGGAGATCAGAGTGCACACTAAGACGGGGTGATACGGCAGCTGCAGCTTCCTCTTCCACAGCCATTTTGGCTTCTGAGGTCTCTACGTTCCTCTGGTCTCGCCTGAATCAAATTCAAGTTGATGTGAACCAGAGGGTTTTCCAGGACGACATACTGGCTGCCTTCAAGACCATCAACCTGGCTACTGACTTCTTGTGCGATACCGCACAGCTCCAGTTGAAGTTAGAGGCCAAATCCATGGCCCTGGGGTTGGCGGCCCATAGGCCTTTTTGGCTTAAGCCTTGGGTCGGTGACAATTCCTCAAAATACAGCTTATGTGACCTTCCATTCTAGCCCAACCGTTTGTTCGGTTCGGAGCTGGGTAAGATCATGGAGGGCCTTTCAGACAAGAAGGTGAAGAGCCTTCCCCAGCAGTCCTTTCGAGGGCAGGGCAGACAAGACCACGGTGGTAGGTCTGGCCAGCAAACAAGCTCTCGAAGTGACTGGAGAGTGCAAGGGAAGGGATTTGAGGCGCTCTCGTGGGGGAGCCTAAGATGGAAAATCCATCTCCTGACTACGGGCCTCTTCGAGGCTCTTGGTTAATTCCCGTTACTCCTGCCGTCCTGCCAGTAAGCTTCCCCACTCCTATGCTTCATGTACCCATCGGGGGTCGTCTCTCCCACTTCTTAAAAGAGTGGATCCGAGAAATCTCGGATCCCTGGGTCCTGAACATCATTTCCGAGGGTTATTTAGTCAACCTCACCTCTATTCCCCTGGACAGTTTTGTCAAGACCAACCTTCTACAAGATGCTAGGCAGGCGATCCTGGAGGCCTAAATTCAGGACTACATTTGTAAGGAGGCTCTGGAGGAGGTTCCAGCAGGAGAACAGGACCTAGGGATCTATTCACCAGTTTTTCTGGTTCCCAAGGCTTCAGGAGATCTCCGGATGATTATCGATCTGAGGTATTTCAATCGGTTTATAAGGAAGGTGAAGTTTCGTATAGAAACCATCAGGTCAGTAGTTCACGTCCTCAACCCTGGACCTCAAGGATGCATATCTGCACATCCCGATTCCATCCTGCTTCCAGGAAGTATCTCAGGATCGCGGTCCAGGTGTCCGATGTCGTCAGGCATCTTCTGTTTGTTGCCCTTCCCTTTGGCATTTCTTCTGCCCCTCACACTTTTACCAAGGTGGTGGCGGCTTTGAGACTGTAAGGACTGACCATCATTCCTTTTCGGGATGACTGGCTTTTGAAAGCCTCTGCTCTAGCGGTCCTAACCCAACTTCTTCAGGTAACAATCTCCTTTCTGTTCCGCCTAGGTTAGATCATCAGCTGGCAGAAGTCGAACGTGAGCCCGTCGACTTCAGTAAGATAGCTAGGCTTGATAATCGACTCCACTGGGAAGTCGCTCCAGTTGACTCCAGAAAGAAGATCCCAGGTTCAGAACACAACAAGTTCCTTTCCATTCCCCGGCGAGTCCCAATCCGGACTCTCATGAAGATGTTGGGGCTCATGTCAGCGTCTGCGGAAGCAGTCCCTTGGGCTCTATGGCACCTCCGCCCTCTACAGTTGGAGGTCCTCTCCAAATGGAATGGCAGCCCTGCCGGGCTAAACTCCCTGTGCTCCATGTCTTCGCGAACTCGGTATTCCCTCAGATGGTGGTGCCATCTTTTAGACGGGAAGTCTATGACCCAGCCATCCTGTGTCATATTGACTACGGATGTGTCCCAAGTAGGGTGGGGCGCTCACCTAGACGACACTCCAGTTCACGGGACCTGGTTTCCTCAGGAGTGGCTTCTTTCATCCAATCTCCACGAAATTCGAGCTATCCGGCTAGCCCTCCTTCACTTAGCCCCTCAGATCCGGGGCAAAGCGGTGAAAGTACAGTCAGACAATATGACTGCGATACTTCCCCTCCTGTCAGAGATCGGGTGTTTCTGGATTAGGCAGAGTTGTACCTTTCCCACTTATATCCCAATATGATAGCGGATCGGCTGAGCCGCGGTCTTCCGTCGGTGGAGTTGTCTTTACATCCGGAGATATTCAATCCGGAGATAGTCCTCAAGTGGCGTATGCCAGAGGTGGATCTCATGGCAACAAGGTTCAATGCCAAGGTAGAGAGGTTTTTCTCCCTTTACAGGGAGGACAACCCCCCTGGCGTTAGATGCTCTGTCAAAATCCTGGAGGTTCAGGCTGACATACATCTTCCCTCCGTTTTCCATGATTCTGAGGGTATTGCTGAAAATCCGTCAGGATCAGGCCTCGGTGATAGCCATCATACTGTTTTGGCTGAAGAGATCCTGGTTTACCTAGCTCACCCAGTTGAGTCGAGGACAATATTGGAGGCTCCCCCCACAGCAGACCCTGGTGTCGTGGGGGACTCACCTCTGCTCAGATCTGCACAAATTCAACCTGACAGCCTGGAAGTTGATCATTCCCTCCCCAGAATAGAAGGGCTTTCAGAGTCGGTCCCGAGAACGCTGTCTCATTCTAGAGCGGACTCTACCAAGAGAGCCTACTCTCGTATTATGAGGATATCCTCATCCTGTTGTACCTCAACTGAGGTGGCGTCTGCAGATCCGTCCCTCTCCGCTATCCTTTAGTTCCTGCAAGACGGCCTTGATAGAGGCCTTGCCCTTCTACTCTGAAGGTTCAAGTTTCAGCCATCTCAGCTTGCCTTAACAGGCTTTTTTCTCAGGACCTGCTGATCAAACGGTTCTTTAAAGGAGCTGAAAGAGGGGGGCGGAGCTTGGCCGCAGAGCGAGATGCACATGTTTGTGTGAGCTCTGCTCCTGGCTACAGACACACGAGCTTTTCTAGCCACACACGGATCCTGAAAATGGGAAAGATCGGAAGGGACAAAGCCCGAGACACCCCCAGCACCCGGGGATCTCACCCTGTCCAGGGAGAAATTTCTGAGAAAGAGCGCGGGCCCGCCACGAGCTGAATCCAAGATGGCGCCGGAGCATACTACATCAGAGCGGGGAGACAATACTGACATGTCGGCAGATTCGGATGGAGGTAGGGAAAGTGAGGCTGACCTCAGACTCTCTGAAAAGAATCTCCCTGTCTCAAGAGATTTTATCACCCAGGCCCTGGGAACGGCGCTAGCGCCACTTAAACAGGACTTGCAGGACATTAAATCGGACCTGAAACAGGTCTGGGAGAGGGTGGAATCCCTAGAAGCTTGCTGGGAGGGTACTGCTGCTTTCAATTCGGCGGTCAGCATAAGCTTTGACCATACCCAGGCCCATATAAATCAGCTGTATAACTTAATCGAGGACCAGGATAACCGCGGGCGCAGGAACAACCTGCGTATCAAGGGGGTCCCCGAAACGCTGCTACCAGACGCCATTATGACATCACTGCTGGAGCTCTTTGCCACATTACTGGGGCCTGACGCATCTGAGGATTTCACTATGGACAGAGCTCACAGGGCGCTTCGTCCGCCGCCCAAGCCCCAGGAGCCCCCAAGGGACATTATATGCCGACTAGCCAGCTTTAGTGTGAAGGAAAAGCTACTTAAAGCTGCAAGAGAAAAGCACCCGGTAGTTTGTTTTGGGTCTACCATTGCCCTGTTTCAAGATCTCTCGCCCATGACCCTCCTAAAGAGGAGATCTCTAAAGCCACTACTTGAGGTCTTGCAGAGGAGGAATATTGTGTACCGGTGGTTACATCCGTTCGGGCTTCTGGTAAACGCACCAGGGAGAAAAGTGGTGATCAGGTCGCCTGCAGACCTGACGCAAATCTACAATGCTTTGGAAATTGAACCGCTGGACATCCAGGACTGGACTTTAGTGAGAAACCTAACCGACCTTCCTACAATCCCAGTACCACCGGCGTGGACCCCTGCTTCGGCTTCCAGACCTCATCGGCTCAGGAGGAAGATCTCAAAGCTTACTCCCAGGAGGCTGCCACTGGATGCTGATTGAGATAACTTATTTTCTTTATTTCATCTGCTTGAGGTTTTATTTGAAGATACTTATGAAGGAGATTCTCTCCCTGCCATATTAGCAGCATAATGTTCCTTACATGCTCACTTTAATATGTTCCTATGTTTTTCTTTTCCCTAATGGGTTCCTTGGGCTCCTACATAGCGCGGGCGCACTCTATTTGCGTTCCATCTCCAGTTGTTTCCAGTTGTAATTACTAGTTGTGTGTTTATTTATACTTTGTCTGCCTGCTCGTGTGTACAGATTGGCCGTTTTTACAGACCAATTCTCTACCCCTCTGAGTGACTCCTCACGTAGGAGACACTATTCACTCAATGGTTCGCTCATTGCCTAGACTCATGGGTAATATCAGTATAATGTTTATTTTTTGTACCTACTCTCACAAGTTTTCTTTTGTCTCCACACTTTATGCCTTTTGTCCTCCCCACCTCCCCTCTCCCGGTTCCCTTCCTCAGCAGCCGCCCCGAAGTTTTCCCTATGCCGACCCAGACGGCGTGGTCCTGGACCTCCGTGACTGCATGCTATGGCTACCGTAAAGATTTGCTCCTTCAATGTCCGAGGGATCAACTCACCTGCCAAAAGAAGTCAAATAGTACATCTTATGCGTAAACAACAGGTGAGCGTATTGATGCTTCAGGAGACACATTTTAGAAAGGACCACGTGCCGCGGTTGAGCCATCTTACTTACAACAGGTGGTACCACAGTACATGGCCCTCCTCAGCCTCCAAAGGGGTTTCAATTGCGCTACACAAAAATTTCCCCATGATAGTTAGCTCCTCCTTGGTGGACACAGAGGGGAGGTATATTTTTATTAAAGGGAGTATTGGGAGTTGCACATACACCTTTGGGAATCTTTACGCACCGAACCTGGCACAAGCTAAATGGATTTGTAAGGTGATTGACCTCTTAAAGGATTTCTCGGAAGGCACGTTAATTTTAGGGGGCGACCTGAACCTCTCGCTCTACCCATCTTTAGACTCATCGACTGGTCTTTCGTCCACTTCACACCTGGCCTTGAGTCGAGTCAATACCGCTATCAGTTCTCTAGGCCTGCTTGATGTGTGGAGGATTTTACATCCTACCGATAGGGATTATTCTCACTACTCGGTAGCACATAAATCATATCAACGGTTGGACTATTTGTTCATCCCCACACACCTTTTGACATCTTGCTCCCATGCCTCTATAGGCTCGTTACTTCTTTCGGACCATGCGCCGGTATATGTAGAGGTAGGTCTGAGGTCCATACCTAGACCTATGTCGAATTGGAGACTCAATGAAACTCTGCTTGACTCCCCGGCGCACGTTCTGAAAATCACTGAACGACTAGAGGAGTATTTTAAATTAAATAGCACCCCTGACTTGCCCCAAGGGATAATATGGGAAGCCCATAAAAGCGTGATCCGTGGACATTTTATTAGTTTGGGATCCTTTTAAAACGTCAGAGAGAAGCTCATGTGGTATCTCTTGCTGCACAGATACAGTCTCTGGAAGCCGTGCACAAAAGAGACCGCTCTGAGGCCGTACTGGAACAATTAGACCAACTGCGTTCCTCCCTCAAAAATATTCTGAATGCGAAGACGGCGAAACTGTTTCTCTCAGCGCGTTTTAAATACTACGCACATGGCGATAAAGCCTCTAAGTTCTTATTAGCACAAATTAAAAAGAGAAGAGCTAAATCCTATATCCACGCTATTCGCACTCCCAACTTCCTCATTGTCTAGAAACACTGAGGAGATTGCTCTGCGATTTAAGGAATTTTATGAATCTCTTTATAACATCAGAGCTAAGGACACACACACAGATTCTCAGGAACGCTTACTTAAAATAGATGAGTGGTTAGCTACCCTCAACTTACCTTCGCTTCAGACAGGTCAGATTGATTCTTTGTTGAGACCTTTTACACTCCAAGAATTGACTGACGTGGTTAAATCTATTCCATTACATAAGAGTCCAGGCCCTGATGGCCTCCCGATGGTATACTACCGAAAGTTCCAATCGATTCTTCTCCCCACTTCCTGAATGTCTGTAATGAGACCCTTACCGGGAAACCTCTGCCAGACCAAATGTTAATGGCGCATATTACGATCATCCCTAAAGAGGGTAAGGACGAGAAGTCCTGTGCCAGCTACCGACCCATCTCATTGTTAAACAATGATCTAAAAATTTTTGCTAAGCTTCTGGCATCTCGCCTGAACCCACTTTTGCCGGCATTGATCAACTGCGAACAAGTCGGTTTTGTAGCGGGAGAGAGGGGAGAATGAGCACTACCCGTCTACTCAATATCATCAGATATGCCCGTGACAGATCGATTCCCTTGGTGCTCCTCGGCACCGACGCTGAAAAAGCGTTCGATCGTATTGACTGGATTTTTATGAAACAGGCCCTTGCCAAATTTGGGATCCCCGGTTTCATCCGGGCGGTCATGGCCATGTACTCCAGGCCCACTGCCAAGGTGGTGGTCAATGGCACCCTCTCTCCCCTCTACAGATCTCGAATGGTACAAGGCAGGGGTGCCCCTATCGCCCCTGCTATTCGTTCTGACCGTAGAGTGCCTTTTTCAGGCTATTCGACAGGATGACAGGATTCGGGGTGTTGAGCTGCAGGGAGTACCACATCAGCTTGCAGCATTTGCCGATGATTTGCTGGTGTTGATCACCAATCCAGACGTTGCATTCCCTGCCATACAATCAACATTTGGTTTGTTTGGGGAACTATCTAATTTTCTGATCAACCCTACCAAATCCCAGGTTCTGAATATAACCTTGGATACTTCATGGCAAAAAGGCTTGAGCTCAATACCCCCTATCAGTGGTCCTCTTCGAAACTGAAATTTCTAGGCATTCAGCTGACCCCGACCCAGCTACTTTCTATGAGGCGAATTTCCATGGCCTACCTGAGGTTATTAAACGTATGATAGACTCTTGGGAAATACCCTTTACATCTTGGTTTGGCAGACGTTCCTTGATCAAAACTGTGATATTACCTAAGATCCTATATTTACTTCAGACCCTCCCTATTCCGTTACCTAGGCCCTTTTTGCTAAGATAGACTCTGTCCTTTATAAGTTCCTGTGGAACAAAAAGAAGCCCCGACTCCCCAGACGCTTTGCTATACTCCCATCTAATCAAGGGGAATGGGGGTACCAGACTTTTATAGCTACTATATGGCTGTACACGGAATGAGATGTCTAGAATGGCTTCGATATAAGGGGGACAGACTGGACATTCAAGCCGAGATGGCTACTAATTGTACTGTTTTGAGGCCCTTACTTCTGTTGGGGAAGCATGTGACCATTCAATCTATCAAGAATCCTTCTACTAGAAACACGCTTCGTCTGTGGCATCAGATCCTCAAGCCCTACCTGTTGTCTTCAAATTTTTCCCCTTTGACCCAGATCAGGGACATATTATATGACGCCCCACCCCGCTTTCTTCAAACTCTCCCTGACTTGGCAAATACTTTTACCTCACTAGTGGTGGACTTACTGGACCGCTCAGGAAACCTTGGGGAGGATTGGGATAAGAGGAGTGCCCTTGCCCCTTTATCTTTCTTTCATCGTTCACACATCAGGGCTTCTCTGAAAGCGTGCCTTCCGTTACAATCCACTGACCCAACAGCTTTTGAGAAAATGGTGCTGCTCCACAGAGAACCCGTTAAGAAGATTTCCGTTCTATATTCCATGATCTTAACACAATCCGCACCGAAAGCTCTCACCTTTATACAAAAGTGGGAAACAGATTTACAGCTAGAGCACTCCAAAAACTGCCTAAGTAAGTGTTTGTCTCTCACCCCCAAGATCTCTACTTGCGTCAGGCTGCAAGAAAACTATTATAAACTACTTACTAGATGGTATTACACACCTGACGTTTTACACAAAATCTATCCAGAAGTTAGTGATACATGCTGGAGATGCTCCAAAGAAATAGGCACTTTTTTTCATATCTGGTGGCAGTGTGATATAATCAAGTCCTACTGGGAATGGATATGCTCAGCAGTCACGGAGGTCTGTAAGGTTACGGTACTCCCCTCCCCTCAGGTATGTCTCTTAAACCTTTTAGACAGTATTAAATGTTCTTCTCCTCTTCGTCGTTTGATAACTCACCTTCTAGCATCAGCGAGGATTCTTATTGCGGCACATTGGAGGACGACCCTTCCCCCTTCCATCGAACAATGGAAGAACAAATGCGATGATATCTTTAGAATGGAACAACTACTGGGTTGGGAACTCAGGCGCACCCCTGAATTTAGAAAGACGTGGGGCCCTTGGGGTATCTACAGGAAATTTCCGCCGTTCTAGAAATGTTCTCGCTGTGTTCTCCCTTTGGTTGCTCAGGGCATCCGTTTGGTGTTTGATTCTTGACACTTAGGTATCATGGCGGCTTCTGCTGTTCTCATTGGTTGCTACCCTTCCCCTCACCCTTTCCCTTCCCTCCCCCCCTCTTTCCCCCCTTTTTCGCTCTTTACCAATGTGCATGTTTCTCATCTTGTACTTCTTGGAATTTTATGTAAAATGTACATCTATATTGCCTTATATGTACATGTATCTATACGCTTGAATAAAAATTTGTTTGAAGTAAAGGAGCTGAAAGATTAAAGCATACAGTACTGAGACCCATTTTTCAATGGGATTTATCAGTAGTTCTCAGGGGGTTAGCATCTCCCCCCTTTGAACCGTTAGAGGCAGGGCTGGGACAAGGTCCACAACCAACAGATGCTGAGCTGCCCAAGTGTGCCCCCCCCCCCCAACCATTTAGATATGTATGTTTGTTATTAATCCTGTCGACAGGAAACCAGATGGATCTGTTATGATTCCTATAGACTTCTACTATGATGTAAGCAAAACGGAATGCCTCTTAAAGGCTTCCGTTTTGACCTCTATCTTATAGATTCCATTATTTTTTGTTATAACCATGTTTCTAATGGAAAGCCGTAACGGAATCCATAGCGCTAGTGTGAACCCACCCTTAGGCTAGATTCAAACGTCCATGGAACACGGTCTGTGTGATACCGGCCTGGATTTCTTCTTAATGCAGGAGCGCACTGCGTATGTGGTTGCTATGACGCCATGCGTTTCCTGCTGCCGACCCAGTACAGTATTGCACTGGTTTGATCTATACGAGTGCATTACTGTACTGCGGCGGCAGCAGGAAGCGCACAGCATCATAGCAACCACTCATGCAGTGCGCTCCTGCACGCAGAAGAAATCCAGGCCGGTATCACACAGACGGTGTTCCACAGACGTGTGAATCCAGCCTTAGTTATAGAGCTACTGAGTGAGACAGATGTTTCAGAAGAAGGGATGCCTTTAACATACATATATCTCCTTGAGAAACCAATTTGATCCTAAAGGGTTAATTCAATCTGAATGAGGATCTCCTGTAAACTAAACTCTGTGTACTGTCATTTCTCTTCTCTCTCTGCTGACTGTCCTGTCTGTCCCTTATCACTGCTGCAATGAACAAAAGCAATAGACTCAGTAGTGCTCTTTGCTCTGTGGTGACAGGATTCTTTTAACTCAAAGAATCGAATGAGTCTATAAGTAGGAGGATCATTTGGTTCTTTTAAAGGGAGTCTGTCAGCACATTTGAGCATATTAGACTAATCAAATAGCGTTATATGTGCCACTCTGAAGTTAAAAACGGTACCTTTGTTGTATATAACAGCGTTTTCTTTCAGCCAAAAATGAACTTTGAAGAATATGTAAATGCGGGCTCTCACGTGCACAGGGCGTCGTCTTCAGCATCCGAACCCCAGGCGGCACCTCCTCCCCGGCTCAGATCCCTGCCCCGCCTCCTCCTCTGCCCACCGATCTGTGTGTTTTAAAGTTCAATCAGAGCCCGCGCAGGGGGATGCGCAGTGCGATGCCTACTCCGGGCATGGCATCGCAGTAGCTCCTGCGCACGCGCCAGGGGGACGCGACATTAACCAGCGCATGCACAGGAGCTACTGCGATGCCGTGCCAGGAGTAGACATCGCACTGCGCATGCCCCGGCGCGGGCTCTGATTGAACTTTAAAACACACAGATGGGCGGGTAGAGGAGGAGGCGGAGCGGGGATCTGAGCCGGGAAGGAGCTGCCGCCTGGGGCTCGGACACTGGAGACGCCGCCCTGGGCACTTGAGAGCCCGCATTTACATATTCTGCCGCCCAGAGGCTGGGGAGCTGGCCTGCGCCCTGAGGCTGGAGCCTCCACAGCCTCTGTGTCGGCTCGGCCCTGCCTCTCTTCATCTGACGTTTGTCTACCGATACAAGCAGTGTGTCTGGTTCTTCTTGTCCACTGATTCCCTGGGCCTCACCTGGTGGGGACACCTCATTATATTCAATTGTTATAGAAAAGCACATCAGTCAGGCTTCTTCTTGCAAGTAGCTGAAGTCGAGATGACTTGAAAAAGTATTCATACCCCTTGAACTTTTCCAGATTTTTTCATGTTACACCCATTAAATGTATTTTTTAAAGAACCTATTCTACAATCTAAATATCTATCAGGAACCCAACCCTAAAAGAACCGCAGGTTTCTAACCTGGACACCTTTTGGCCAAACTATGGTGCAGAAAAAACAGGTTCCATTTTATCTGTCACTCCCATTTTGTTTCTGGTAGAACCAGATCCGGCTGAAGGAAAAAAAAAATCCCGGGATTTCCGAAATTGCTCAGTTTTAACTAATAATGTCAACAGTAACATGAGGAATGACTACTGAGTATATGGAGCAGTTGGCCTCGTCTCAGATGTATGCCGCCAGACGGCACCTCCCCGCCCCGCCTCCTCCTCTGCCCGCCATCTGTGCATTTTAAAGTTTAATCAGAGCCCGCGCAGTGCGATGCCTACTTCTGGCACACAGATGGGCGGGCAGAGGAGGAGGCGGGGCGGGGATCTGAGCCGGGGAGGAGGTGCCGCCTGGGGCTCGGATGCTGGAGACGCCGCCCTGGGCACATGAGAGCCCACATTTACATATTCTGCCACCCAGAGGCTGGGGAGCGGGCCTGTGCCCTGAGGTTGGAGCCCCCCCAGCCTCTGTGTCGGCCTGGCCCTGGTTAGAGGAGGTGGACATCAAGTTTGTCACTTGGAAGTTTGTGTTTCTCCTTGCAGTGACTTTGGCCAAGAGGGTCTCTGAGCTTCAAGCTCTCTCAGCACATGAGCGCTCTTACATGACCGGGCACTTCATGTGTCCCTCTGCTGAAAGCTTAATGGAGATGCTTATTTAATTTTCCAGCAGGACCTGGCACCTGCCCACACTGGCAAAAGTACCAATACCTGGTTTAATAACCACGGTATCACTATGTTTGATGGACCAACAACTCGGCTGACCTGAACTGCAGCAGACTGAACAAGCGTCGAGGATCCCCTTTTAATAAAACTTTCATCAGGAAACAATCTTCCAACTTTTTCTTGGTTACCAGCAGGTCTGGCATAAATTCTGGCAGGCAAACACACTCGGCTCTGCTACATCTGTTACTCTTTGGCCTGCTGTGCTATCAGAATTAAATATAAACTTTTCCTTTGCTGCTGTACTTAACTTTCGGTAGTCTGACTCCATCTTTGTCTTTATCCAGGGAACTTTCTTCCTGGCTGTGGAGGCTTGCACCTTTGACCTCCTGGTCCAGCAGAGCAGACAGAACTCTGCTTGCTGGAACACAGCCTTCCCCTTGCAGGGGGTACTCTAGACTGACTTCTGCAGGGCTCGTCTAGAAGGAATGAAGGCCTGCTCCTTTCCCCAAGCAGGGGATCCTCTGAACTCCCTTTCACTAACTCACTCCTCCCTCTCTAGAGAGGGAGCTAGAATGGCAAGAATGTTCCATTCTACATAAAATAGCTCTGCCAAACTTGCTGCCATCTGCTGGAGAACCAGGGACATCACATGATTACAGTCACAAAATCAGAAATGCAAGTGCACAATGTGCAGGACCTGGAAATAAATACACACGATGACATAGAATCAACCATAGGAGATAGTGGGGAGATGCAGAAGGCGGTAATGCACCTCTGGGGCGTTAGAGAACCACATAGAGAATCTAAGGGGTATTGTTAAGAGGAAGATGAGAGACGCCAGGGCCAACAATGCATACAAGCTGAAGCCTGCTATCAAAGTAACCTGGGTATTCATAACATCTCAGCAGTGCCACAGGCTGATTGCCTCCATGCCACGCCATATTGATGCAGTAATTTATACAAAAGGAGCCCTGAGCAAGTACTGACTGCATAGACTGTACAAACATTTCAGTAGGCCAATATTTCTGTATTAAAAATAATTTTTTAATTGGATTTATCTAATTCTCTGACATACTTTGGGTTTTCATTAGCTGTAAGCCATAAACATTAAAAGAAACACTTGAAATAGATGACTTTGTGTGTAATTAATATATATATATACACATATATATATACATATACACACATATATATATATATATATATATATATATTAGGCATTAAGCCCGTTACAATAACGGGCGCTAGAACATTAGTGCATAAACATTAGTAGGAACAGTCTATATTAAATGGCACTGGCACTGACTTGTGGGTGAGACTGATGGCTGTGGCTGGGACTGCTGGCACTGAGTAGTGTTGGGAGTGAATATTCGAATCATGAATTTTAATTACGAATATCACCACTTCGAGAATTTGCGAAGATTTAGAATATAGTACTATACATATTCGTATTGCGAATATTCTAGATTTTTTTTCCCTCTGAACTCATGATCCCTCCCTGCTTCTTGCTTGTGGGCCAATGAGAAGGCTGCAATGTCTTTGTCTGAGCTTAGCAACATCCCTAGCAACCAATAGGAAAGATGCCTACCCCTTACTATATAAGAACCACCGAGCAGCCATTTTCTGCAGTTTTTTTTCAGTTCCGAGAGAGAGAGCAGTGTTATTGCTGTGCTCTGTGCTTTGCTGTGTCACATTACATTAGACAGTTAGTTAGTTAGTTAGTTAGTTAGCTTATACATATAATACAGATAGTTAGTGGGAGATAGTCAGTGTAGGTTAGATAGTGATATAGTGTAGCTGATAGGTTCCAGCAGGTTCTGCTGTCCATACATACATGCTACCGGCAAGTTCATGACAATACTTAGTGCACCAATCCTTAGTATGTAGTCAGACCTGCTAAACTGTGAAGTTGCATGTATTCCGCAAAAATATGTGCATCATTAATTGCCGATTTGCGCAATTGAGAATATATCAGAGCATATATATATCTGTATATAAAGCTATTGTAAGGTTCTGCCGTGCCAACCATTTTCTACAGTCTCAGGAAACTTCTAGCAGCTTGAAAAATGTAGCAATAGTGACCCACGGCTGTATTGCGCGCAAATTTATGATGACTATTTGCCCAAATATTCACGAAAAATCACGAATTCGAATATTGCCCCTGCCGCTCATCACTAGCACTGAGTGCTCGCTGTGGCTAAGACTGTTGCTGCTGGCTGAGACTGCAGGAACTGAGTGCTGGCTGTGGCTGAGACTGCTTGTTGTGGCTGAGACTGCTGGCACTGACTGATGGCTGTGGCTGGTGGCCGAGACTGTTGGATATGACAGACTGCTGGCACTGACTGCTGGCTGTGGCTGAGACTGCTGGCACTGTGGCTGGTGGCACTGACTAATGGCTGAGATGGCTGGCACTGACTGGTGGCTGTGGCTGGTGGCACTTACTGATGACTGAGACGGCTGGCACTGACTGGTGGTGCTGAGACTGCTGGCACTGACTGCAGTCTGAGACTGCTTGCACTGTGACTGGTGGCACTGACTGATGGCTGAGACGGCTGGCACTGACTGGTGGTGCTGAGACTGCTGGCAGCGACTGGTAGGTGAGACTGCTGGCAGGGGCTGGGACTGTGCAGCTCTGTGATGCACGGACAGTAATGGCAGCGCTCCGCCATGGAGAGCACACCATAACCTGCGAGCGGTGGTGGTGATTGGCCGGCCCGCAGGTGTGGGCAGCAGTGTCATGCCTAGTGCAAAGAACTGAGCGGTGAGTGACAGGACCCAGCTCCCTGCGCTCCAGCAATGAGCGCTTCGATTTGAATTGATTTGTATTAGTTTCCCTTTATGAATTGCATTACTAAAATAAATTAACTTTAGATGCACCTCAACATAAAGTTTTTTGACGGCACCTCAATAGCATACTGAGCGCATTCAATAACATGGGAATAATAATGGATTTACTTTTCAAAAGCAGTATTGCTTTTGTCATTATACTGAAGGTATCTTGCAGCAATATACAGTACAGTTTCAGGAAAAAAGGAGGAATTCCTCAATTTTTGAAGCAGAATGTATGCTATTGAGGTGCTGTCAAAAAGCCTAAAGTTGCTGATATCTCTGCTTGTGTTCAAGTGTACCTGACCCCTGCTTGTGTTCCTTGACTCCGCCACTTGCCTGCTTGCCTTGACTCTCCAGTTGCCGACCCGGATTGCCTGACCTGTACCTGTGCCGCCTGCCAGGACCTATTGCTTGTTTGACTTTGCCTCTGCCTCATCCTTTGGTCCTGCACTATTGCTCCAGGTTATGACTCAGCCTGCTGACTACGTATGTACCTCTGGTACCTTGCTCAGGTACCTCCTGCCAGCTGCTTTGTGTGCCAGTCCTCCTCAAGAGGTAGCGACCTCGTGTTCCCCTTGGAAAAGTCTATCCCCACCATCAGGGGTACTGTGAAGATCGAGGTGTTTTCTTAGACAACGCCCTTAGGGCAGGTAGGATATATGGCGCAGTGGGTTCACACCCGCTGGTTCGTGACACTGCCTATATTGACCCCATAGTGTCCCTATAGTGTCCCTAGTGACTGGCTTGTGTCTGTTATTGTTTTTTGGCAGACAAAGTCACAACACATCCTATCACATCCACAAACGAGAACCAAATGGTGTTTGGCTCATTCTCAGCAGAAGCACGCCTCGATTGGCTGATCAAGCTGTCTGTCAGCCTCTGAGCTAATCAGGACAAACTCTCTCCTCCACCGCTTTTCTCCTAGTGTCATGTAATCCTTCATCTTCTTCCTCCCTCCTGTTTCCCGCCAATGTTTACAGTAAAATTACAATGGACGCTGTTTTTGCACGATTTCATGTGGTGGACACATTTTTGTGAAATTCATAACGAATCCAATTCATTTAGAATTGATTTGCTCATCTCTAACTTTACCTATTGAGAATAAAGAAAATTACAAGGCGTAAAGATCACCCTCATACTAGTCTGATCTTAGCCTGGTTGTGGAGATAGGTACAGTACAGTATATGCCATTGGCACGTAGAGTTTTTCAGTATGGGCTCAAGAGTTTCCAGACTGTATTACAGCAGACATGCTGGTCATTTATATGAAATAGATCCCACTTCTATTCAAGAGACACGTTGCCTTCATTGTTGTAGTTTTAATTAAATTACATTAAAAATGTGTCTAAAATGAAATAATGAGCCATAAAAAGTAAAACTGACTGGTTCTTAACTGCAGGCTTTTCATGCCACAACAGTATTTCCACTTGAATCCTTGATCTTCTGGTTGTTATTTTGTTATATATATATATATATATATATATATATATATATTGTGGGGAGTCGCTCTGGTAGACAGCGGTGCGGGTGCAGTTTAGAGGCAAAACAAGGAGTCCAGATGGTGCATCAAACAGTGTTTTATCCACACTTGCACACCATAAATGAAAAGCAGTCTCTTGGTGACAGTTCACACACAACGGAAATACTGTGGCAAAACAAAAACAGGCCAACACAGGGTCCAGTCACCTTGGGTGGTTTAGGTGCGGGTTCACACCTAGCAGTCGGCTCAGCCGCAGGCGATTCCACCTTCAGGTCGCAGGGAAACACCACCTTGCTGAGCTCCTTCCTCCAGGACAGAGAATTCCTCAGCCCTGTTTGCAGGCTCCAGGATAATCACACCCTCAGACACAGCTGCTGGCTGCGTTTTATACCCAGCCCAAAACATGGACTGGACCGTGGGAGCAGCCACCCACCCTACTCTTTAGCTGCTCCCAGTAAGAGCCGGCCCGGATCGGCTTTGCAGCCATGCTATTTAACAGAGCAGCACTAGCTGCTGCAGACCAAAAACCCGGCTCTTACCTCACCGAGGCCAGCAACCTCGGTGACACGTACCTGCTATCAAATACAACACCTTGCACCCTCTTACACACCCCTTTGTTCAACCCTGAGGGGTGAACACACGTGAGGCAGTGGACGCGGGACAGGGCATCTGCGTTGCCCTGCAAGCGGCCTGCCCTGTGTTCCACGAAGAATTTGAAATTCTGAAGAGATAGGAACCACCTGGTGACCCGAGCATTCCTCTCCTTGGCCTGACTCATCCATTTGAGGGGGAATGGTCGGTCACCAGACGGAACCTCCTCCCTAACAAGTAGTAGCGGAGAGATTCGAGTGCCCACTTGATAGCCAGGCACTCCCTCTCCACTATACTATATCTGGACTCGGCGGGATTGAGCTTACGGCTCAGGAAGACAACGGGATGTTCTTCCCGTTGACCTCCTGAGACAGTACCGCACCGAGGCCTACCTCCGAGGCGTCGGTCTGTACGACAAACTCCTTGTTGAAGTCGGGTGTCACCAAAACCGGGGACCCACACAGGGCCGACTTCAACGCGGCGAAAGCCTCCTCCGCCTTCTCACTCCAGCTAACCCTCCCAGACTTTCGCCCCTTCAACAGGTCTGTCAACGGCGCTGCTATTGTGGCAAAGTGGGGCACAAACCTCATGTAGTAACCTACAATCCCCAGGAACGACTTTTACCTGCCTGGTGGTGACCGGTCGAGGCCAGTTACGAATGGCCTCTACCTTGGTTACCTGAGGTTTGATGACTCCCGCCCAATTACATATCCCAGATATTTTGTCTCCTCTAACCCTATGGAGCACTTCTTTGGGTTAGCGGTCAGTCCGGCTTTCCTCAGGGCATCCACTACCGCCTGCACCTTGGGTAAATGGCTTTTCCAGTCGGTGCTGTGGATGGCTACATCATCTAAGTAGGCCGAGGCGTACCGACGATGTGGTCGCAGCACTATGTCCATTAACCTTTGGAAAGTGGCGGGGGCGCCATGCAGGCCAAAGGGTAACACCTTGTAGTGATACAGGCCCTGCGGGGTAACAAATGCAGTTTTTTCCTTAGCCGACTCCGTTAAGGGTACCTGCCAGTACCCTTTGGTGAGGTCTAGCACAGAAAAATAACGTGCTTGCCCTAAACTCTCAACAAGCTCGTCTACCCGGGGCATGGGATACGCATCAAACTTGGACACTTCATTTAACTTGCGAAAATCGTTGCAGAACCGCAACGTCCCATCCGGCTTGGGTATTAGGACTATGGGACTGGCCCACTCACTCTTCGACTCCTCAATGACATCGAGCTTCAACATTAACTGTACTTCCTCCGCGATGGCCCGTCGCCGAGCCTCGGGTACCCGGTATGGTTTTAACCGGATCTTGGCCTGAGGCTCAGTGACGATGTCATGTTGGATGAGAGACGTGCGGCCAGGGAGGTCTGAGAACACATCCGTGTTCCGACTGATGAACTCCCTGACTTCCTGAACTTGTTTGGAAGACAGGCTGTCTGCAATCTTTACCGTGGTTACTGCTTCACAGGCCTCGAACTGTGGGGCTGGACCCTTTCACCTGTAGCCTGGCCGGGGCTGTGGTCGTCGGCCGTGTCCCTATCTTTCCACGGCTTAAGTAAATTCACGTGGTACACCTGCTTCGGCTTGCGCCGCCCTGGCTGGTGTACTTTGTAATTTACTTCCCTACCTTCTCGATCACCTCATAGGGGCCCTGCCACCTAGCTAGGAATTTGCTGTCATGGGTGGGTACCAGAACCAACACTCGATCTCCCGGATTGAAGCCCCGCACCCGAGCCTGACGATTATACACCCTACTCTGGGCTTGTTGTGCTGCCTCCATATGCTCCCGGACCAGCGGCAACACCCTTTCTATCCGTTCCTGCATCTGGGTGACATACTCAATGACACTTTTGTGGGGGACAGGCTGTTGTTCCCATGCTTCCTTGGCGATATCCAACAGGCCCCGAGGGTGTTCTGCCATAAAGCAGTTCGAAGGGCGAGAACCCAGTAGAGGCCTGGGGTACCTCTCGCACTGCGAACATGAGATAGGGCAGAAGCAGGTCCCAGTCCTTCCCATCTCTAGACACCACCCTCAACATATTTTTAGAGTTTGGTTAAACCTCTCAACAAGACCGTCTGTTTGCGGATGGTAAACGGACGTCCGTAACTGCTTTATACGCAACAATTTACACAGTTCCTCATTACTTTGGACATAAAAGGGGTCCCTTGGTCTGTCAGAACCTCTTTTGGCAGGCCCACCCGGGAAAACATCTCCATTAACTCTTTGGCAATGAGCTTAGCTGAGGTATGTCGCAGAGGCACCGCCTCCGGATACCGAGTGGCATAGTCGAGAACTACCAGAATGTGTTGGTGGCTCCTGGCAGACTTTGGTACAGGCCCAATTAAATCCATAGCGATTCGCTTCGAACGGTACTGCAATAATGGCAGAGGTACCAGAGGACTACGGAAATGTGGCTGGGGGCTAGTTATCTGACAGGTCGGACAGGACTTACAATAATTCTCTACCTCCTTGAACACACTGGGCCAATAAAACCGCTGCAGTATGCGGTCCTGGGTTTCTGCCACCCCAGGTGTCCCCAAGAACATGTTGGTGGGCAAGCTCCATGACAAGCTTACGATACGCTGTGGGCACCACCAACTGTTCAACAGGTTCACCTCGGATTTGGTTCACCCGATACAACATATCCTGCAGAACAATAAATCGTGGGAACATTAATTCAGCCCCTGGTTTCTGGGGCTTACCATCAATTTCCAGCACATTCTCCCAGGCCCTGGTTAGGGTTTGGTCCCGGTGTTGTGCGGTCCCAAAATTTTCCCGGAGACATTGAGGTCTGCCAACTCAGGCCCCGGTGGCAAGTCCTCCGTGTCTCCCACCATTACACTCAGTGGGGTTGTCTCCCCACTACCGCTGCAGCAGTGGTCACCCCTACCGCTGGCCCTTCAGACTCGGGCTCCCAGGGTTCTGGCCTTCCAGGGGTATCAGGCCACTCTGCTAGGGTTACCCCTGTCTCAGGGCTATTAGTCACTTTCATCTCAGGCCACAGTGACGGAAAACCAGGAAGTCTCTCCCAATTATTAGTTCATAGGGCAGCTTTGTGGAGATCGCCACTTCACAAGTCCAGGTGCCGACCGCCGTGGACAGAGACATTACAGCCGTGGGATAGTCCTTAAGTCTCCGTGTATACACACCACACCAACTTTCCGGCCCGTATACTGGGTGGGCTGTACCAGGGCAGCACTTACCAGGGTTACCAGGCTCCCTGAGTCCAACAGCGCCACTGCCAGGTTATCCCCGATTTGCACCTGGCACAGATGTCGATTGTCTATTGTCTCGGGTGCCGGTCGCACACAGTCTCCGGGCATACATGGAAGCCTGGTACCCATAATTAATCTCCATGGGTTCCCCCACTGTGGACAGTCGGCCCTTACGTGGCCAGGCTCGTGACACCGCCAGCAGACTACTGGGGAGGGATCTGCAAGGGGTACATCCCGGCGGGTTTGACGGCCGCGGGACTGGGGTGGAGGTTTCCGGGTTTGACTGGCCTCCTCCCAAAAGAACCCCTGCAGGTTTCTGGTGGCCTCATATCGCTCCACCAGGTCGACTCATCTCAA
This sequence comes from Bufotes viridis, assembly GCA_033119425.1. Taxonomy (NCBI): domain Eukaryota; kingdom Metazoa; phylum Chordata; class Amphibia; order Anura; family Bufonidae; genus Bufotes; species Bufotes viridis. Next base: position 552,794,100 of record CM065590.1, on the reverse strand, counting down.
GGGCATTTGTGGGGATACCTGGCCGATCCAGTGCTGGAGAGGGTATGGCAAAGACCTCCAGAATACATCTGCTAACAGACGGTCGAGCATAGCAGTGGGAGTCAGTATGTCTGGCTGCAGCCATTTTTGCAACCGATGTAGCAGGTCATAGTATTGTGGTCTGGCGGGTTCAGCCGGTTAAATTCCCACTGATGCACCCGCTGGGCCCGACCAAAACATTCACCCCCAGTCTTGCTAGAATCTCACCTTTCACGGTCGGGTAGTCAGCTGCCTGGACATCTGCCAAATCGAAAAACTTGCTGGGGTCCGGCTGCCAGGAACGGAGCAACCACCTCGGCCCACTGGTCACGGGTAACTTTTCCTCACGGCGACCTTCTCAAAGACGGCTAGGTATGTCTCCACGCTCGTCTGCGGGGTCATCTTTGGGATCGCCGCATCGGACCGCTTCCGGGCATCATGGACGTGGTGGGACGCTCCTGCCGCCTGTAATGCCATCACATGTTGCAGCAATAACTGGTTGGTCTCCCGCTGCTGCACGTTAGCCTCTATGAGGGCTTTCACAGCAGACTCCATGTTGCCAGAAATCACAGGCTGCAACTTTGCCGGCCTAATATAGGACATACACTTTTGCCCAGCAAACAAAGTTCGGCGTTCACGCCAGCCTCACTGCGCATGCCCGCATCCGACACCAAATGTGGGGAGTCGCTCTGGTAGACAGCGGTGCGGGTGCAGTTTAGAGGCAAAACAAGGAGTCCAGATGGTGCATCAAACAGTGTTTTATTCACACTTGCACACCATAAATGAAAAGCAGTCTCTTGGTGACAGTTCACACACAACGGAAATACTGTGGCAAAACAAAACAGGCCAACACAGGGTCCAGTCACCTTGGGTGGTTTAGGTGCGGGTTCACACCTAGCAGTCGGCTCAGCCGCAGGCGATTCCACCTTCAGGTCGCAGGGAAACACCACCTTGCTGAGCTCCTTCCTCCAGGACAGAGAATTCCTCAGCCCTGTTTGCAGGCTCCAGGATAATCACACCCTCAGACACAGCTGCTGGCTGCGTTTTATACCCAGCCCAAAACATGGATTGGACCGTGGGGAGCAGCCACCCACCCTACTCTTTAGCTGCTCCCAGTAAGAGCCGGCCCGGATCGGCTTTGCAGCCATGCTATTTAACAGAGCAGCACTAGCTGCTGCAGACCAAAAACCCCGGCTCTTACCTCACCGAGGCCAGGAACCTCGGTGACACGTACCTGCTATCAAATACAACACCTTGCACCCTCTTACAATATATATATAAAGAAGGACGTATGTATGTGTGCGTATGTTCCGCGATCACTCAAAAACGCAACCATCGATTTCAACGAAACTTAGGGACGGGTGCTCTGGAGGTCACTGTTAATGAGACAGCGGCCCCTATTAACCGCGTACCGACCGCCTAACGCAGGATTGCGTCCTGCAGGTGGTCGGTCTATTCCTCTTTGACGCGCGGGCGCGTCATCTCGCGAGAGGCGAGATTTCCTGTGAACGCGCGCATGCGCGCGTTCACAGGATCACGTCGGGGACAAGGTAAACTACAGCCTGCCAGCGCTGATCGTGCGCTGGCAGGCTGTAGAAGTTAAAAAAAATGGCATATCAGATGCTGTTTTGTTAACAGCGTCTGATATGCTTGCTGATCGTTCCTTTGGTGGTCCCTTTGCTTGGGACCACCAAAGGAAACTTTTATAAGTGCACCAAATCACCACACAGACCCCCCACCCCCCACCCCCGTCACTGATTTACCCCTGATTAACCCCCGATCACCCCATGTCACCCCCTGTCACCCCCTGACACTAACTACCCCCTGTAAGGCTCATTCAGACGTCCAGTATGTGTTTTATGGATCCATGGATCCGCAGATCCCCAAAACATGGACACCAGCAATGTGCTTTCCGCATTTTGCGGATCCGCACATTGCCAGAACTATATAGAAAATGTCTTTTCTTGTCCGCAATTGCGGACAAGAATAGGACATGCTCTATCTTTTGCGGAGCTGCGGCCGGATCTTTGGGGCCCGAAACCCGGAAGTTTGCGGCCGCAGCTCCGCAAATGCTGATGCGGCGAGCGCATAGTGTGCTCTCCGCATCACTGCCAGCCCCATTCACACTGATTAGTCCGCATCTATTCCGCAGAATTGCGGAATAGATGCGGACATTTTTGCGGACGTGTGAATGGGGCCTTACTACTTTTTTTTGCACATTTTTTGGCAGAGATTTATTCATCCACATTGATCGATGCGAATGAGGAAATCTGTGCCGTTTTTTTTTTTTTTGCACATTTTTGGGCAGAGATTTTTTCATCTACATTGATCGATGCGAATGAGGAAATCTGTGCCGTTCATTTTTTTTTATTTTTTCAGCCCAGAGGCTGAACGGGAAAATCTCATTACCCGTATGCTCAATATACGGAGAATCGCAGAAACTCCTAATGCTGGCCATACGTGTAATGATTGCGGAGACCCTAAAATGCCAGAGCAGTACAAAACCTCACATGTGACCCCATTTTAGAAAGAAGACACCCCAAGGTATTCCGTGAGGGGTATGGTGAGTTCATGTAAAATATTATTTTTTGTCACAAGTTAGTAGAATATGAGACTGTAAAAAAAATAAAATAAAAAAAATTTCCGCTAACTTGTGCCAAATTTTTTTTTTCTGTGAACTCGCCATACCCCTCACAGAATACCTTGGGGTGTCTTCTTTCCACAATGGGGTCACTTGTGGGGTATTTATACTGCCCTGGCATTTTAGGGGTCCTAAAGCGTGAGAATCCACATGCGTAAAAATGGCCTGTGAAATCCTAAAGGTACTCATTGGTTTTAGGGCCCCTTGCGATCTTGGCTGCAAAACACTCATGTGGTATCGATGAACTCAGGAGAAGTAAGGTACAGTTTTGGGTGATTTACATATACTCATACTGTGTGTGAGAATATCACTGTAAACGACAACTTTTTAAATTTTTTTATTCAAAGTTGTCAATTTACAGAGATATTTCTCACACAAAGTATGGGTATATGTAAAAATACACCCCAAAACACATTTCCTACTTCTCCTGAGTACGGCGATACCACATGAGTGACACTTTTTGCAGCCTGGGTGCGCAAAGGGGCCCAAATTCCAACGAGTACCTTTTAGGTTTTATATGGCTGCTCACAATTTAGCTCCCGCCCAAAATGCCAGAACAGTACAAACACCCACAAATGACCCCATTTTGGAAGAAGACACCCCACAGGTATTCGCTGAGGGGCATAGTGAGTCCATGAAAATTTATGGACTTTTGTCAAAAGTTAGCAGAAAGGGAGACTTTATGAGAAAAACAATAAAAATCAATTTCCGCTAACTTGTGCCAAAAAAATCTTCTATGAACTCGCCATGCCCTCACAGAATACCTTGGGCTGTCTTCTTTCCAAAATGGGGTCACATGTGGGGTATTTATACTGCCCTGGCAATTTAGGGGCCCTAAAGCGTGAGAAGAAAATTGCGTAAAATGACCTCCTAAAGGTACTCATTGGTTTTAGGGCCCTTGTGATTTGGCTGCAGTAAAGTCACTCATGTGGTAGTCGATGAACTCAGGAGAGTGGGGCAATGTGTTTAGGGTGTATTTTTACATATACCCATGCTGAGTGAAAGAAATATCTCTGTAAATTGACAACTTTGAATAAAAAAATGTAAAAAGTTGTCGTTTACAGCGATATTTCTCACACAAAGTATGGGTATATGTAAAAATACACCCCAAAACACATTGCCCTACTTCTCCTGAGTACGGCGATACCACATGAGTGACACTTTTTTGCAGCCAAGGTGCGCAAAGGGGCCCTAAAACCAATGAGTACCTTTAGGATTTCACAGGCCATTTTTACGCATTTGGATTCTCACGCTTTAGGGGCCCCTAAAATGCCAGGTCAGTATAAATACCCCACATGTGACCCCATTTTGGAAAGAAGACACCCGAAGGTATTCCATGAGGGGCATGGCGAATTCACAGAATATTTATTTTTTGGCACAAGTTAGCGGAAATTGATATATATATTTTTTTTATTTTGTTTTTTACAAAGTCTCATATTCCACTAACTTGTGACAAAAAATAAAATTTTACATGAACTCACCATACCCCTCACCGAATACCTTGGGGTGTCTTCTTTACAAAATGGGGTCACATGTGGGGTATTTATACTGCCCTGGCATTTTAGGGGCCCCTAAAGCGTGAGAAGAAGTCTGGAATCCAAATGCGTAAAATGCCCTAGAAATCTCTAAAGGTACTCATTGGTTTTAGGCCTTTGCGCACAGGCTGCAAAAGTGGCACACATGTAGTTGCCGTACTCAAGAGAAGTAGGGCAATGTGCTTTAGGGTGTATTTTATATATACCCATACTTTGTGTGAAAAATATCTCTGTAAACGACAACTTTTAAAAATTTTTATACAAAGTTGACAATTTACAGAGATATTTCTTCACTCAACATGGGTATATGTAAAAATACACCCCAAAACACATTGCCCTACTTCTCCTGAGTACGGCGATACCACATAAGTGACACTTTTTGCAGCCTGTGCGCAAAGGGCCCAAATTCCAACGAGTACCTTTAGGTTTTACATGGTGGCTCACAATTTAGCCCCGCCCAAAATGCCAGAACAGTAAACACACCCCACAAATGACCCCATTTCGAAAGTAGACACCCTGAGGTATTCACTGAGGGGCATAGTGAGTCCGTCTGAGATTTTTTTTTTTGCCAGAAGTTAGCAGAAATTGAAACTTTTTTTTTTTTTTTCTCAGAAAGTGTCATTTTCCGCTAACTTGTGAAAAAATGAAATGATACATGAACTCACCATGCCCCTCCGCGAATACTTTGGGGTGTCTTCTTTCTAAAATGGTGTCATTTGGGGGTATTTATACTTTCCTGGCATTCTAGCACCTGAAGAAACATGACAGGTGCTCAGAAAGTCAGAGCTGCTTCAAAATGCCGAAATTCACTTTTTGCACCATAGTTTGTAAACGCTATAACTTTACCCAAACCAATAAATATACACTTATTGGACTTTTTTTATCAAAGACATGTAGAACAATAAATTTAGAGAAAATTTATAGAAATGTAGTTTTTTTGAAAAATTTTACAACAGAAAGTGAAAATTTCATTTTTTGCAAAATGTCGGTCATTTTTGATTAATAGCAAAAAGTAAAATGTAATACCACCAAATGAAAGCTCTATTAGTGAGAAGAAAAGGAGGTAAAATTCATTTGGGTGGTAAGTTGTATGACGGAGCAATAAACGGTGAAAGTAATGTAGTGCGGAATTGTAAAAGTGGCCTGGTCATTAAGGGTGTTTAAGCTAGGGGCTGAAGTGGTTAAAGGGTAGGCCGCTGTGGAGGTCACTGTTAAAGGGCGGGCACTGTGGAGTTCACTGTTACAGGGCAGGGGCCACTATTAAAGAGGCAGCTGCTATGGAGGTCACTGTTAAAGGGACGGGCACTGTAGAGGTCACTGTTAAAGGGGCGGCCACTGTGGAGGTCACTGTTAAGGGGGTAGGGGCCACTATTAAAGGAGCAGCTGCTGTGGAGGTCACTGTTAAGGCAGCAGGGTACTGTGAGGTCACTGTTAAGGGAGCAGGGAACTGTGAAGGTCACTGTTAAAGTTACGGGCGATGTCGAGGTCTCTGTTAAAGGGGCAGGGAACAGTGGAGGACACAGATAGGGGGACAGTCCCCTATGAAGTTCAGTGTTAAGGGGTGGGGGCTATAGAGGTCACTGTTAAGGGCAGGCCCTGAGGAGGTCACTGTCAAGGAGTGTGGTATTGTGAAACTCACTGTTAAAGGGGCGTGAAGGTCAAAGTTAAGGGGATGGGCTACTGTGGAGGTCCCATTTTAAGAAGGCTGGGCACTGTGGGAGGGGGTCCGTGTTAAGGTGTGGGGACTGTGGAGTTCACTGTTATGGGGGATACTGTCAATATCTTTTAATGACACACACAAACATTAAGTAAAATCCTCTTTGGCATAAAATGGTTTACAGTAAAGGCTGTCATCCAGAATGCATGGAAGGGGGAGTGGATAACCAGCGAGAGGGGCCTTGAAATGTCTATGGCATCTGCAGGGATTGTACCTGTAATCAGCATTGGAACTATGGTAGATAGGAGTTTTGAAAAAGTGACAGCGTGTGAGTCACATCGTGTGAGTGACATGAGTGGCACATGTTCAGTACATGAGTGGTACATGTTCAGCATATGTCTACTGTGGGAGCATGGTATTTGTGTGGCCTTGATGCCTTTGAAAGAAGGAGGGGCCACATTCAATTCTTTTTCAGGGGTTTTCTGCCCAACCTTGATTAAAACCGCATTAATTAAAGAAAAAATTATTGAATGTTTAAAACCTGGCAGCTGCTAAGTAATAACTTGGGAAATGTTCAATGGCAGCGCAGGAAATCTCGAAACTGTAGCAAAAATGTCATCACATACTGAAGCTGGGTGGAACACCTGAAGGGAGATAGACTGGAGAAAGAGTGCCTGACAGAGTTCATCATTTATTAAGATATTAAGACAGTTGACACAAATAGAGGCTATTTGTTCACCAAACCTGTTCCCTGTAACTAAGTTTGTGCTCTTAAGAAGAGACTGTTGTAACAGGGTTTGTCCTGCCATATACAGTTGTGTTCAAAATTATTCAACCCCCACTGAAACTGAGTGTTTTGGCCAGTTTGACATTGATTTTGATCATTTCAGTCATCTTGTTTACAATTAAATCAAAGAGGCACTTGTAAGTCAGACAAATATAACATAACATTTATAATGAAATAACCACAAATGTCTTTTCTGTGCTCACATCATTATCAGTTTTATTCAACCCCAAGTGACATTCAATCTTAGTACTTAGTACAACATCCTTTTTCCAGTTATAACAGCTTTTAAACGTGAAGCATAGCTTGACACAAGTGTCTTGCAGCGATCTACGGGTATCTTCGCCCATTCTTCATGGGCAAAAGCCTCCAGTTCAGTCACATTCTTAGGCTTGTGCGCTGCAACTGCTTTCTTTAAGTCCCACCAGAGGTTCTCAATCGGATTTAAGTCTGGTGACTGCGATGGCCACTTCAAAATGTTCCAGCCTTTAATCTGCAACCATGCTCTAGTGGACTTGGAGGTATGCTTGGGATCATTGTCCTGTTGAAAGGTCCAACGTCTCCCAAGCCTCAGGTTTGTGACGGACTGCATCACATTTTCATCCAATATCTCCTGGTACTGAAGATAATTCATGGTACCTTGCACACGCTGAAGCTTCCCTGTACCTGTAGAAGCAAACGGCCCCAATGCATGATTGACCGCTCCCGCCATGCTTCACAGTAGGCAAGGAGTTCTTTTCTTCATAGGCCTTTTTCTTCCTCCTCCAAACATAGCGTCGATCCATGGGCCCAAAGAGTTCTAATTTTGCTTCATCAGTACACAGAACACTATCCCAAGAAGGGAACTGTGAAGGTCACTGTTAAAGTTACGGGCGATGTCGAGGTCTCTGTTAAAGGGGCAGGGAACAGTGGAGGACACAGATAGGGGACAGTCCCTATGAAGTTCAGTGTTAAGGGTGGGGGCTATAGAGGTCACTGTTAAGGGCAGGCCCCTGAGGAGGTCACTGTCAAGGAGTGGGGTATTGTGAAACTCACTGTTAAAGGGGCGGTGAAGGTCAAAGTTAAGGGATGGGCTACTGTGGAGGTCCCATTTTAAGAAGGCTGGGCACTGTGGGAGGGGGTCCGTGTTAAGGTGTGGGGACTGTGGAGTTCACTGTTATGGGGATACTGTCAATATCTTTTAATGACACACACAAACATTAAGTAAAATCCTCTTTGGCATAAAATGGTTTACAGTAAAGGCTGTCATCCAGAATGCATGGAAGGGGAGTGGATAACCAGCGAGAGGGGCCTTGAAATGTCTATGGCATCTGCAGGGATTGTACCTGTAATCAGCATTGAACTATGGTAGATAGGAGTTTTGAAAAAGTGACAGCGTGTGAGTCACATCGTGTGAGTGACATGAGTGGCACATGTTCAGTACATGAGTGGTACATGTTCAGCATATGTCTACTGTGGGAGCATGGTATTTGTGTGGCCTTGATGCCTTTGAAAGAAGGAGGGCCACATTCACTTCTTTTTCAGGGTTTTCTGCCCAACCTTGATTAAAACCGCATTAATTAAAGAAAAATTATTGAATGTTTAAAACCTGGCAGCTGCTAAGTAACAACTTGGGAAATGTTCAATGGCAGCGCAGGAAATCTCGAAACTGTAGCAAAAATGTCATCACATACTGAAGCTGGGTGGAACACCTGAAGGGAGATAGACTGGAGAAAGAGTGCCTGACAGAGTTCATCATTTATTAAGATATTAAGACAGTTGACACAAATAGAGGCTATTTGTTCACCAAACCTGTTCCCTGTAACTAAGTTTGTGCTCTTAAGAAGAGACTGTTGTAACAGGGTTTGTCCTGCCATATACAGTTGTGTTCAAAATTATTCAACCCCCACTGAAATTGAGTGTTTTGGCCAGTTTGACATTGATTTTGATCATTTCAGTCATCTTGTTTACAATTAAATCAAAGAGGCACTTGTAAGTCAGACAAATATAACATAACATTTATAATGAAATAACCACAAATGTCTTTTTCTGTGCTCACATCATTATCAGTTTTATTCAACCCCCAAGTGACATTCAATCTTAGTACTTAGTACAACATCCTTTTCCAGTTATAACAGCTTTTAAACGTGAAGCATAGCTTGACACAAGTGTCTTGCAGCGATCTACGGGTATCTTCGCCCATTCTTCATGGGCAAAGCCTCCAGTTCAGTCACATTCTTAGGCTTGCGCGCTGCAACTGCTTTCTTTAAGTCCCACCAGAGGTTCTCAATCGGATTTAAGTCTGGTGACTGCGATGGCCACTTCAAAATGTTCCAGCCTTTAATCTGCAACCATGCTCTAGTGGACTTGGAGGTATGCTTGGGATCATTGTCCTGTTGAAAGGTCCAACGCCTCCCAAGCCTCAGGTTTGTGACGGACTGCATCACATTTTCATCCAATATCTCCTGGTACTGAAGAGAATTCATGGTACCTTGCACACGCTGAAGCTTCCCTGTACCTGTAGAAGCAAAACAGCCCCAAAGCATGATTGACCCCCGCCATGCTTCACAGTAGGCAAGGTGTTCTTTTCTTCATAGGCCTTGTTCTTCCTCCTCCAAACATAGCGTTGATCCATGGGCCCAAACAGTTCTAATTTTGTTTCATCAGTCCACAGAACACTATCCCAAAACTTTTGTGGTTTGTCCACATGACTTTTGGCATACTGCAGTCGACTCTTCTTATTCTTTGGAGACAGCAAGGGGTGCGCCTGGGAGTTCTGGCATGGAGGCCTTCATTACGCAGTGTGCGCCTTATTGTCTGAGCTGAAACTTCAGTACCCACATCTGACAAATCTTTTTCAGTTCCTCAGCAGTCACACGGGACTTTTCTCCACTTTGCGCTTCAGGTAGCGCACAGCAGTCGAAGTCAGCATCTTCTTTCTGCCATGACCAGGTAGCGTTTCAACAGTGCCCTTTGCCTTGAATTTGCGAATGATGCTTCCTATGGTGTCTCTTGGTATGTTTAACATCTTTGCAATCTTCTTATAGCCATTGCCCTTCCTGTGAAGAGAAATCACCTCTTCTCTTGTCTTCCTGGACCATTCTCTTGACTTCACCATGTTTGTAAACACACCAGTAAATGTCTAGAAGGAGCTGAGTATCACAGTCATTTTAAATCTGCCTAATTGGTGCTTATTATGCTTGATTGCTGCTCCTGACATCCACAGGTGTTTTCAATACCTGATCGAAAACACTTGAATGAACCTCTGTTCTTAAGAGTGGTAGTCTTTAAGGGGTTGAATAATTGTGTCAATGAAGAAATCACAAAAACATTTAATACTGTATTACAAAACAATTGATGTCATTTTAGTTGCATTTGGTTCTTTAAAAGTCCTTGTAAGATTTCATTCTGAACACAATTACAAATGTACACTAAATTCCTAAAACCCTTTACAGCATTGGGGGTTGAATAATTTTGAACACAACTGTATATTGATGAGTCATGAATGATGACCCATCATCAGGATAGCTGATCAGGGTCCAATACCTGGCACACCTGCGAATCAGCTGTTCGACGAGGAGGCGGTGCTCCATGCAAGCACTGTCTTCATTACACTGTCCATCATCTCAGAAGTGCAGTGTATTTACAAGTAATCACCCATTCACTTTAGGAGCGTAGTAATTATAATTACACTACTCCACCGCTGGAAGGGAGATTATGGTCCATGCAATGTAAAGTCGAAGTAGCTCTGGCATGGGTGCCACATCCTTTCAAAACAACTAATCTGTGAGAGTTCTGTGCCAAACCCTGCAGATCAGATATTGATGACTCCATCCTGAGGTATATACTGGCCTGCACAACTTCCTTCAAGCTCACTGCCTCACTTTTTATAGAGAACAATAGAGTATAATCCCTCCAAGTGTTACATTCAGTGCGCGCACTTCAATAGAGGCAGACTGAAACTACCAACTGCTGTGGGGCCCATGGGCAAGAATATATATATTTTTTCTAAAATGGCAGCTACATGTGTTACAAAGCAAAAGTAAGAAGCCAGGATATCGTAAGATCATCCATAATGCCATGCAGACAGCCAAACTAGCAGCCAGCCAGCCCCCTGTGATGCCTGGGGCTGTTCTCACCCGTGTGGTGTCAGCCTACTGGAACCGCTTATCTATTAAACAAGGTGAACACCCCAATGTTCACTCCTCATTCTTTTGCCACTCTCCCCACTCTGTTACTAGGCTACTATGTTGGACTTCCTCATGCCTGTTGTCACTCCTAATTTTTGGTGACAGGGGGCCACTAGTGTTCTTTTTGGCCTTGTTGACATCACCATTTATTTTGTTTCCTTACTCGGGATCTGTCAGAAGAACCAAAAATTTAAAATACTAACGGATCATGTCTTGGAACATCCATAAGGCCTCTATAACACGGTCAGTATTTTTTGCATCATTAATTTGATCATTTGGAATCTAAAAGCAGGAGTGGTTACAAACACAGAAGATATGCAAATATTCCATTTCACGGTTCATCTCTGTTTTGGATCCACTCCTGTTTTTGCTCACCAATACTGATCAAATACTGATGCAAAAACTTACCAAATACTGACGGTGATAGAGGCCATTAAATTCCTGCATGCAGGACTTCATTTGCATCTAAATACCACCAACCACTTGGAGGCAAATGGCCAAAACTCAATGCAAATTGAGTCAGTATTTTGCATCAGGGTTTGATCATGACTGAAAGCCAAAAGCAGGAGGGGTCCAAACACAGAAGGCATGCAAACATCCCCATCATGTGTCATCCCTAGTTCTGGATCCATCTCCTGTCTTGGCTTGACACGAGCGATCAATTACTGACCAAATATTGGACCGCAGGGGAAGATGGATGCTCAAAAGACAGGATCTATTTTTTATATTTTTTTTTGGTTCTTCCGACAGATCAGAAGAAGGGAAAATAAACAGTGACATCTCATTGGTTTTAGGCTTTTCGCACTCAGGCTGCAAAAAGTGGCACACATGTAGTTGTCAGCTCAGAGAGTAAGGCAATGAGTCTTAGGGTGTATTTTATATATACCCATACTTTGTGTGAAAAATATCTCTGTAAACGACAACTTTTAAAAATTTTTATACAAAGTTGACAATTTACAGAGATATTTCTCTCACCCAACATGGGTATATGTAAAATACACCCTAAAACACATTGCCCTACTTCTCCTGAGTACGGCGATACCACATAAGTGACACTTTTTGCAGCCTGAGCGCAAAGGGGCCCAAATTCCAACGAGTACCTTTAGGTTTTACATGGTGGCTCACAATTTAGCCTCGCCCAAAATGCCAGAACAGTAAACACACCCCACAAATGACCCCATTTCGAAAGTAGACACCCCGAGGTATTCACTGAGGGGCATAGTGAGTCCGTCTGAGATTTTTTTTTTTTTTGCCAGAAGTTAGCAGAAATTGAAACTTTTTTTTTTTTTTTTCTCAGAAAGTGTCATTTTCCGCTAACTTGTGAAAAAATGAAATGATACATGAACTCACCATGCCCCTCCGCGAATACTTTGGGGTGTCTTCTTTCTAAAATGGTGTCATTTGGGGGGTATTTATACTTTCCTGGCATTCTAGCACCTGAAGAAACATGACAGGTGCTCAGAAAGTCAGAGCTGCTTCTTAAAATGCCGAAATTCACTTTTTTGCACCATAGTTTGTAAACGCTATAACTTTTACCCAAACCAATAAATATACACTTATTGGACTTTTTTTTATCAAAGACATGTAGAACAATAAATTTAGAGAAAAATTTATATAGAAATGTAGTTTTTTTTGAAAAATTTTACAACAGAAAGTGAAAAATTTCATTTTTTTGCAAAAATGTCGGTCATTTTTGATTAATAGCAAAAAAAGTAAAAATGTAATACCACCAAATGAAAGCTCTATTAGTGAGAAGAAAAGGAGGTAAAATTCATTTGGGTGGTAAGTTGTATGACGGAGCAATAAACGGTGAAAGTAATGTAGTGCGGAATTGTAAAAAGTGGCCTGGTCATTAAGGGTGTTTAAGCTAGGGGGGCTGAAGTGGTTAAAGGGGTAGGCCGCTGTGGAGGTCACTGTTAAAGGGGCAGGCACTGTGGAGTTCACTGTTAAGGGGGCAGGGGCCACTATTAAAGAGGCAGCTGCTATGGAGGTCACTGTTAAAGGGACGGGCACTGTAGAGGTCACTGTTAAAGGGGCGGCCACTGTGGAGGTCACTGTTAAGGGGGTAGGGGCCACTATTAAAGGAGCAGCTGCTGTGGAGGTCACTGTTAAGGCAGCAGGGTACTGTGAGGTCACTGTTAAGGGAGCAGGGAACTGTGAAGGTCACTGTTAAAGTTACGGGCGATGTCGAGGTCTCTGTTAAAGGGGCAGGGAACAGTGGAGGACACAGATAGGGGGACAGTCCCCTATGAAGTTCAGTGTTAAGGGGTGGGGGCTATAGAGGTCACTGTTAAGGGGCGGGCCCCTGAGGAGGTCACTGTCAAGGGAGTGGGGTATTGTGAAACTCACTGTTAAAGGGGCGGTGAAGGTCAAAGTTAAGGGGATGGGCTACTGTGGAGGTCCCATTTTAAGAAGGCTGGGCACTGTGGGAGGGGGTCCGTGTTAAGGTGTGGGGGACTGTGGAGTTCACTGTTATGGGGGATACTGTCAATATCTTTTAATGACACACACAAACATTAAGTAAAATCCTCTTTGGCATAAAATGGTTTACAGTAAAGGCTGTCATCCAGAATGCATGGAAGGGGGAGTGGATAACCAGCGAGAGGGGCCTTGAAATGTCTATGGCATCTGCAGGGATTGTACCTGTAATCAGCATTGGAACTATGGTAGATAGGAGTTTTGAAAAAGTGACAGCGTGTGAGTCACATCGTGTGAGTGACATGAGTGGCACATGTTCAGTACATGAGTGGTACATGTTCAGCATATGTCTACTGTGGGAGCATGGTATTTGTGTGGCCTTGATGCCTTTGAAAGAAGGAGGGCCACATTCAATTCTTTTTCAGGGTTTTCTGCCCAACCTTGATTAAAACCGCATTAATTAAAGAAAAAATTATTGAATGTTTAAAACCTGGCAGCTGCTAAGTAATAACTTGGGAAATGTTCAATGGCAGCGCAGGAAATCTCGAAACTGTAGCAAAAATGTCATCACATACTGAAGCTGGGTGGAACACCTGAAGGGAGATAGACTGGAGAAAGAGTGCCTGACAGAGTTCATCATTTATTAAGATATTAAGACAGTTGACACAAATAGAGGCTATTTGTTCACCAAACCTGTTCCCTGTAACTAAGTTTGTGCTCTTAAGAAGAGACTGTTGTAACAGGGTTTGTCCTGCCATATACAGTTGTGTTCAAAATTATTCAACCCCCACTGAAACTGAGTGTTTTGGCCAGTTTGACATTGATTTTGATCATTTCAGTCATCTTGTTTACAATTAAATCAAAGAGGCACTTGTAAGTCAGACAAATATAACATAACATTTATTATGAAATAACTACAATTGTCTTTTCTGTGCTCACATCATTATCAGTTTTATTCAACCCCCAAGTGACATTCAATCTTAGTACTTAGTACAACATCCTTTTCCAGTTATAACAGCTTTTAAACGTGAAGCATAGCTTGACACAAGTGTCTTGCAGCGATCTACGGGTATCTTCGCCCATTCTTCATGGGCAAAAGCCTCCAGTTCAGTCACATTCTTAGGCTTGTGCGCTGCAACTGCTTTCTTTAAGTCCCACCAGAGGTTCTCAATCGGATTTAAGTCTGGTGACTGCGATGGCCACTTCAAAATGTTCCAGCCTTTAATCTGCAACCATGCTCTAGTGGACTTGGAGGTATGCTTCGGATCATTGTCCTGTTGAAAGGTCCAACGTCTCCCAAGCCTCAGGTTTGTGACGGACTGCATCACATTTTCATCCAATATCTCCTGGTACTGAAGATAATTCATGGTACCTTGCACACGCTGAAGCTTCCCTGTACCTGTAGAAGCAAAACGGCCCCAATGCATGATTGACCGCCCCCGCCATGCTTCACAGTAGGCAAGGAGTTCTTTTCTTCATAGGCCTTTTTCTTCCTCCTCCAAACATAGCGTCGATCCATGGGCCCAAAGAGTTCTAATTTTGCTTCATCAGTACACAGAACACTATCCCAAGACTTTTGTGGTTTGTCCACATGACTTTTGGCATACTGCAGTCGACTCTTCTTATTCTTTGGAGACAGCAAGGGGGTGCGCCTGGTAGTTGTGGCATGAAGGACCTTCATTACTCAGTGTGCGCCTTATTGTCTGAGCTGAAACTTCAGTACCCACATCTGACAAATCTTTTTTCAGTTCCTGAGCAGTCACACGGGGACTTTTCAACACTTTGCGCTTCAGGTAGCGCACAGCAGTCGAAGTCAGCATCTTCTTTCTGCCATGACCAGGTAGCGTTTCAACAGTGCCCTTTGCCTTGAATTTGCGAATGATGCTTCCTATGGTGTCTCTTGGTATGTTTAACATCTCTGCAATCTTCTTATAGCCATTGCCCTTCCTGTGAAGAGAAATCCCCTCTTCTCTTGTCTTCCTGGACCATTCGCTTGACTTCACCATGTTTGTGAACACACCAGTAAATGTCTAGAAGGAGCTGAGTATCACAGTCATTTTAAATCTGCCTAATCGGTGCTTATTATGCTTGATTGCTGCTCCTTGACATCCACAAGTGTTTTCAATACCTGATCGAAAACACTTGAATGAACCTCTGTTCTTAAGAGTGGTCGTCTTTAAGGGGTTGAATAATTGTGTCAATGAAGAAATCACAAAAAAAACATTTAATACTGTATTACAAAAACAATTGATGTCATTTTAGTTGCATTTGGTTCTTTAAAAAGTTCTTGTAAGATTTCATTCTGAACACAATTACAAATGTACACTAAATTCCCTAAAACCCTTTACAGCATTGGGGGTTGAATAATTTTGAACACAACTGTATATTGATGAGTCATGAATGATGACCTATCATCAGGATAGCTGATCAGGGTCCAATACCTGGCACACCTGCGAATCAGCTGTTCGACGAGGAGGCGGTGCTCCATGCAAGCACTGTCTTCATTACACTGTCCATCATCTCAGAAGTGCAGTGTATTTACAAGTAATCACTCCATTCACTTTAGGGGAGCGAGTAATTATAATTACACTACTCCACCGCTGGAAGGGAGATTATGGTCCATGCAATGTAGCGGAAGTAGCTCTGGCATGGGGTGCCACATCCTCTTCAAACAACTAATCTGTGAGAGTTCTGGGTGTCAAATCCCTGCAGATCAGATATTGATGACCTATCCTGAGGTATATACTGCCTGCACAATCCCTTTAAGCTCACTGCCTTACTTTTTATAGAGAACAATAGAGTATAATCCCTCCAAGTGTTACATTCAGTGGCGTACCTCTAATAGAGGCAGACTGCACCACTGCTGTGGGGCCCATGGGCAAGAATATATATATTTTTTCTAAAATGGCAGCTACATGTGTTACAAAGTAAAAGTAAGAAGCCTGGGAATGTAAGATCATCCATAATGCCATGCAGACAGCCAACCAGCAGCTAGCCAGCCCTTGTGATGTCACAGCCCTCACCCGTGTGGTGTCAGCCTAATGGAACTGCTTATCTATTAAACAAGGTGAACACCCCAATGTTCACTCCTCATTCTTTTGCCACTCTCCCCACTCTGTTACTAGGCTACTATGTTGACTTCTCATGCTGTTGTCACCCTAATTTTTTTGTGACAGGGCCACTAGTGTCTCTTTTTGGCCTTGTTGACATCACCATTTATTTTACCCTTACTCTGATCTGTCAGAAGAACCAAAAAATTTAAAATACAACGGATCATGTCTTTGGAACATCCATAAGGCCTCTATAACACGGTCAGTATTTTGCATCATTAATTTGATCATCATTTGGAATCTAAAAGCAGGAGTGGTTACAAAACACAGAAGATATGCAAATATTCCATTCACGGTTCATCTCTGTTTTGGATCCACTCCTGTTTTTGCCTCACCAATACTGATCAAATACTGATGCAAAAAACTTACCAAATACTGACGGTGTGATAGAGGCCATTAAATTCCTGCATGCAGGACTTCATTTGCATCTAAATAAAACCAATTTTGGAGGCAAATGGCCAAAACTAATGCAAATTGAGTCAGTATTTTGCATCAGGGTTTGATCATGAATTGAAAGCCAAAAGCAGGAGTGGGTCCAAAACACAGAAGGCATGCAAATATTCCCATCATGTGTCATCTCTGTTTTGGATCCACTCCTGTTTTTGGCTTAACAATAGCGATCAATTACTGACCAAATATTGACCGTGTGAAGATGGATGCTCAAAAGACAGGATCTATTTTTTATTTTTTTTGTTCTTCTGACAGATCAGAAGAAGGGAAAATAAACAGTGACATCAACACAAACTGACACCCTCCCCACTCTTACATGGGGCAACTTCACAATCTATGTGGAAGCAGTAGATGGTGTAAAGTGAGGCAGCTCTTTCACTCTGTAGTAGCATCTTGGGCCATTGCACCGGACGCTTCATGATTCACGAGTTCATGCTTCAGTTATTTGGTCAGTTAATTCCAGCAGTTACTGTATGGTGAGCCAAACTCAAAAGCCAATCCTATTAGTGGATAACATATCATGAAAAGATCTGAGCCTGTTTTGTGTTTTTGACACGTAAGTGAGCAAAAAAGTAAAGTGTGAACTGAGCCTAAGAGTGATGCCTGTCACCTACCTGTCATACTGACACACAGTGACTGGTTCACTACCAGAAAGGACTAGCTATGCATGTTGCTGCAATGCAAAGTAATGTACATCAAGATACATTCTCCCTGCAGGCCAGGATATAGTTGATTTAACGAGCTTCGTGACAAATTAATTCAGAACAAAGCAAATTTTGGGGGGAAAAAATCGGGCAAAGCATCCAATTCAAATTTTTGAAAACTTCGGTCATCTTTAGTTATTATGTACTGGACACTAAGGGAGCAGGGAAGGTTTTGCTGTGTGTGTGTTTATCTATATATATGCTTGTTTCTAGATGTATGCATTTTTGTTTACCTGTGCTAATGAACAGGCATGTCTTTGTGCATGTATATTGTTATACTTCAGCCGTCTCCTCATACAGCTGTTCGGTGAGGGTCCTGAGGATAGGTCATCGATATTTAAAGCCCGGAGAACCCCTTTAAAGTTAATCTGTCTGAAGTTTGTTATTGCCATTAGTGTTGGGAGCGAATATTCGAATTGGGAATATTTATTGCGAATATAGGCACTTCGCGAGAATTCGCGAATATTTAGAATATAGTGCTATATATTCGTAATTTCGAATATTCGACTTTTTTTTCATCAGTAACCTCCCTGTTGCTTGTGGGGCCAATAAGAGCTGCAAAGTCTTTCTCTAAGCTTAGCAACATCCCTAGCAACCAATAGGAAACTTGTACCCAAAGTGACCCATGCCTGTATTGCACGCACATTACGTGAATATTATATTGCCGATTTTTTGCAATCAAGAAAATAACAGCAAATTCGCAAATATATGGTGAATATTCGCAAATTCTAATATAGCCCCTGCCGCTTATCGCTAATTGCCATTACTGCTGTTATAAGGGATCAGCTGTTTGAAGAGGCTGCAGAATGGGACAAGCAGTTGTATTTACATTGCAACGCCGTTATAATCTACACCAGGGATCAGCAACCTCCGGCACTCCAGATGTTCTGAAACTACAACTCCCAAAATTCTCAATTCACTTCTATGGGGGTTGTGAGAACAGCTGAGCATGTTTATCTGCTGGGAGTTGTAGTTTTACAGCAGCTGGAGTGCAGAAGGTTGCTGATCCCTGATCTACACAGAGTGCAATTAAACAATGAAGAGACCGCAGCACTAGCATGAGTGGTGTGGCCTCTTCAAACAGCTGATCAGCAGGGCTGTTGGGAGTGGGACCCTCGCTGATCTGATATTGATGACCTATCCTGAGTAGAGTTGAGCGGACACCTGGATGTTCGAGTTCAAGAAGTTCCGAACTTGACCCCGAACCGAACCCCACTGTCAACCCCAAGTCAATGGAGACCAAACTTTTGGGCACTAAATGGCTGTAAAATAGCCTTGGAAAGGGCTAGATAGCTGCAATAGGCAGCAAAATGCAGGTAAAATAAATAAAAATTTACCAATATCAATTGGCAACTTGGAGGAGGAGGTGGAATAGGAGGTTGGGGTGGCATCAGGTGGGAATGCTATGGTAGTTGAAATTCTCCTCACAGCCATAAAGGATTCATGTCTGCCTGCAGCGCCACAGGCCTCATTCACAGCTTCAGGACCATGACAACCATACATGGGAGTTGGAGAAGTTCTCATCACAGTCAAAAAGGATTCATGTCTGCCAGCAGTGCCACAGGCCACATTCACAGATTTAGGCCCAAGACAATCATACATGGGAGTTGGAGAAGTTGTCATCACAGCCAAGAAGGATTCATGCCTGCCTGCAGTGTCACAGGCCTCATGCACAGACTCAGGCCCATGGCACCCACAAATAGCAGAGTTCAAATCACGCCAAACAGTATTGATTTCACCCAGCAGTGCCACAGGCAACAATCACTCATTCAGGCCATGGCTCCCGCAAAGAGGAGAGCAGTCCCTTAACTGCAACACAGGCCTCAGGGCAACATGCCATGGAACAGGCCATTATCATTTATGTAGGCCCTAGCACCCAAACAGAGGTGAGCGGTCCCATAACAGCAACAAAGGCATCATGTTACCCAGCAAAGGAAAAGGCCACTTTCAGCAATTTAGGCCCTAGAACCCAGACAGAGGAGAGAGGTCCCATAACAGCAAAACAGGCATCATGTCACCCAGCTATGCAGCAGGCGATTATCATTAATGTAGGCCCCTGACACCCAGACAGAGGAGAGAAGTCCCATAACAGAAAAACAGGCATTATGTCACCCACCAATGCAACAGCCCACTTTCAGAAATTTAGGCCCTAGCACCCAGACAGAGGAGAGAGGTCCCATAAAAGCAAAACAGGCATCATGAACTTGTCCACGTTGGCTGTGGACAGGCGGCTGCGTTTGTCAGTAATGACGCCCCCTGCCGTGCTAATTACACGTTCAGACAATACACTGGCAGCAGGGCAGGTCAGCACCTCCAAGGCATAAAGGGCAAGCTGTGGCCATGTGGAAAATTTGGAGACCCAGAAGTTGAATGGGGCAGAACCATCAGTCAGTACATGGAGGCGTGTGCACACGTACTGTTCCACCATGTTGTTGAAATGTTGCCTCTTGCTAACACTTTCCCTATCAGCTAGTGGTACAGTTTGCTGTGGCGTGACAAAACGTTTCCACATCACGGCCATGTTAACCCTGCTGTCTGAGGAGATGGCCGTGACACAGCTGCGTTGGCAACCTCTTCCTCCTCCTCTGACTTCGCCTTGTGCTTCCACTTGGCCCCCCGTGTCAGTTGGGAATGCCCTCAGGAGCGCGTCTACCAGCGTGCGCTTGTAGCCGCGCATCTTCCTATCAAGCTCCAGTGTGGGAATTAAGGTGGGCACTAGTGTTGAGCGTGAATATTCGCAAAGCGAAATTTTAATCTCGAATATCGTGATTTTGCGAATATGTCGAATACATGATCCCCATATTCGCAATTACGAATATTCACTCTTCTTAAGATGGATAGTGAGTGATAGGAAAACTGTATCTTGAAAATAAAAGATTCAGACATAATTCCCCCAACCTTGCTTTCTATAACAATTTCCACTATTCCTGTCAGAGTAAAGACTTAATAGGTAAAAACTGTCCTGCGAATGTTGGTCACTTGAATAATTGCATTAATGTATTCACGGTTTGTATTCCCTTTCCTACCAAGCGTTAACAGGTTGTGTCAGACTCCGGTACGCTGCATGTATTGCGACAATTCGTATATGTCTATTTCGCACAAATGACTCCCGTCATTTCAAGCTTTCAATACATGTAAAGCTGTTTAATAACGAATAGATTCTATGCGCATGCGAATATAACTTGAAAAATGAATCGCAAGTCATGATATTGAATGCAAAATAACGAATATTGCGTAATCGCTAGAGTTGAGTGAACAACTGGATGTTCGGGTTCGAGAAGTTCAAGTCAATGGGGACCTGAACTTTTGGGCACTAAAAAGGCTGAAAAATGGCCCAGGAAAGGGCTAGAGGGCTGCAAAAGGCAGCAAAATGTAGGTAAATCCCCTGCAAACAAATGTGGACAGGGAAATGAATTAATCACCTGAGGACCGCCTAACGCGTGGATGCGTCCGGCGGGCGGTCCTCTTACTCTGGCTCGACACATCGGCGCGTCATCTCGCGAGACGCGTCTCGGAGGTTATACTGCAGCCTGCCAGCGATGATCAATCGCTGGTAGGCTGTAGATGCAAAATAAATCGCATCAAAGATGTATATCAGACGCTGTTTTGTTAACAGCGTCTGATATACCTGCTACCTGGTCCTCTGGTGGTCCCAATTGCTCGGATCGACCACCAGAGGACCAGGTAGCTATGTAAAGTTGCACCAAGCGCCACACTACACTACCCCCCCCCCCCGTCACTTATTAACCCCTTGTTAACCCCTTGATCACCCCATATAGACTCCCTGAACACCCCCCTGTCACTGATCACCCCCCTGGAAGGCTCCATTCACATGTCCATATGTGTTTTGCGGATCCGCGGATCCACGGATCCGTGGATCTGATCCACAGATCCACGGATCCGCAAAATACGGACACCGGCAATGTGCTTTCCGCATTTTGCAGATCCGCACATTGCCAGAATTATATAGAAAATGCTTTTTCTTGTCCGCAATTGTGGACAAGAATAGGACATGTTCTATATTTTTGCGGAACGGAAGTGCAGACCCGGAAGTGCGGATCCGCAATTCCGGATCCGAGCGGGACAAAGTCTGTCCCCATCGAAATGAATGGGTCCGCAATTCCGTTCCGCAAACAGAATTGCGGACGTGTGAATGGGGCATAAGAGTCCCTTATCACCGCCAGTTAGTTAGCTACTTGTCAGGTAGCTAGCGAACAGCCCACCGCACCGCAATCACTGATTTTGGCAGAGATTTTTTCATCCACGATGATCGATACGAATGAAAAAATCTGTGCCGTTCATTTTTTTTCAACCCAGAGGCTGAACGGAAAAAAAAAATCTCATTACCCGTATGCTCAATATAAGGAGAATAGCAGAAACTCCTAATGCTGGCCATACGTGTAATGATTGCGGAGACCCTCAAATGCCAGGGCAGTGCAAACACCTCACATGTGACCCCATTTTAGAAAGAAAACACCCCAAGGTATTCCGTGAGGGGTAGGGTGAGTTCATGCAATATTTAATTTTTTGTCACAAGTTAGTGGAATATGAGAATTTGTAGAAAATATATATATATATCAATTTCCGCTAACTTGTGCCAAAAAAAATTGCTTTCTGTGAACTCGCCATGCCCCTCACGGAATACCTTCGGGTGTCTTCTTTCCAAAATAGGGTCACATGTGGGGCATTTATACTGCCCTGGCATTTTAGGGGTCCTAAAGCGTGAGAATCCAAATGCGTAAAAATGCCCTGTGAAATCCTAAAGGTACTCATTGGAATTAGGGCCCCTTTGCGCATCTTGGCTGCAAAAAAGTGTCACACATGTGGTATCGCTGTACTCAGCAGAAGTAGGGCAATGAGTTTTGAGGTGTATTTTTATATATACCCATACTTTGTGGGAGAAATATCGCTGTAAAAGACAACTTTTTAAAACATTTTTATACAAAGTTGTCAATTTACAGAGACATTTCTCTCACCCAACATGGGTATATGTAAAAATACACCCCAAAACACATTGCCCTACTTCTCCTGAGTATGGCAATACCACATGAGTGACAATTTTTTGCAGCCTGGGTGCGCAAAGGGGCCAAAATTCCAACGAGTACCTTTAGGTTTTACATGGCTGCTCACAAGTTAGCCCCGCCCAAAATGCCGGAACAGTAAACACACCCCACAAATGACCCCATTTCGGAAAGTAGACACCCCAAGGTATTCACTGAGGGGCATAGTGAGTCCGTGGGAGATTTTATTTTTTTTTGCCAGAAGTTAGCAGAAATGGAAACTTTATTATTATTTTTTTTCCTCAGAAAGTGTCATTTTCCGCTAACTTGTGAAAAAAAATGAAATGATACGTGAACTCACCATGTCCCTCTGCGAATACTTTGGGGTGTCTTCTTTCTAAAATGGTGTCATTTGGGGGGTATTTATACTATCCTGGCATTCTAGCACCTGAAGAAACATGACAGGGGCTCAGAAAGTCAGAGCTGCTTCAAAA
Organism: Bufotes viridis; assembly: GCA_033119425.1. Lineage (NCBI taxonomy): Eukaryota > Metazoa > Chordata > Amphibia > Anura > Bufonidae > Bufotes > Bufotes viridis. Next base: position 552,771,120 of record CM065590.1, on the reverse strand, counting down.
TGCGGAAATTCACTTTTTTGCACCATAGTTTGTAAACGCTATAACTTTTACCCAAACCAATAATTATACACTTATTGGATTTTTTTTATCAAAGACATGTAGAACAATAAATTTTGCAAAAAATTTATATAGAAATATAGTTTTAAAAAAAAAAATGTACAACAGAAAGTGAAAAATGTCATTTTTTTGCAAAAATGTCGGTCATTTTTGATTAATAGCAAAAAAAGTAAAAATGTCAGCAGCAATGAAATACCACCAAATGAAAGCTCTATTAGTGAAAAGAAAAGGAGGTAAAATTCATTTGGGTGGTAAGTTGCATGACGGAGCAATAAACGGTGAAAGTAGTGTAGTGCAGAATTGTAAAAAGTGGCCTGGTCATTAAGGGTGTTTAAGCTAGGGGGGCTGAGGTGGTTAAAATAAAATGAATAAAAATTAACCAATATCAATTGGAGAAAGGTCCCATAGCAGAGAATCAGGCTTCATGTCACCCACCAATGGAGAAGGCCACTTTTACTTGTTTAGGCCCCAGCACCCAGACAGAAGAGAGAGGAGGCATAGCAGAGAATCAGGCTTCATGTCACCCACCAATGGAGAAGGCCACTTTTACTTATTCAGGTGGAAGCAGCCAGACAGAGGAGAGAGGTCCCATAGCAGAGAATCAGGCTTCATGACACCCACCAATGGAGAAGGCTACTTTTACTTGTTTAGGCCCCAGCACCCAGACATAGGAGATTGGTCCCTTAGCAGAGAATCAGGCTTCATTTCACCCCCCAATGGAACAGGTCACTTTCAGATATTTAGGCCCTGGCACCAAGACAGAGGAGAGAGGTCGCATAGCAGAGAATCAGGCTTCATGTCACCCACCAATGGAACAGGCCACTTTTAGATATTTAGACCCCGGCACCAACACAGAAGAGAGAGGTCGCATAGCAGAGAATCAGGCCTCATGTCACCCACCATTTGAACAGGCCACTTTACGATATTTAGGCACCTGGCACCCAGGCGGAGGAGATGTTCATTCAACTTTGGGTTGCCCCGCAATATAATGGTAAAATTTAAAAAAGAGGATTGAATAAAGAAGTGCCCTGGAGTCCAAGAATATATGGTTAAGGGGAGGTAGTTATAAATATCTAATCTGCACAAGGGATGGACAGGTCCTGTGGGATCCATGCCAGGTTCATTTTTATGAAAGTCAGCTTGTCCACATTGGCTGCAGACAGGTGGCTGCGTTTGTCTGTAATGACGCCCCCTGCCGTGCTGAATACACATTCAGACAGAACGCTGGCCGCCGGGGGCAGGCCAGCACCTCCAAGGCATAAAAGGCTAGCTCTGGCCACGTGGACAATTTGGAGACCCAGAAGTTGAATGGGGCCGAACCATGAGTCAGTATGTGGAGGGGAGAGCACACGTACTGTTCCACCATGTTAGTGAAATGCTGCCTCCTGCTAACACGTTCCGTAGCAGGTGGTTGTGCAGTTAGCTGTGGCGTGGTGACAAAACTTTTCCACATCTCTGCCATGCTAACCCCGCCCTCAGAGGAGCTGGCCGTGACACAGCTGCGTTGGCGACCTCTCGCTCCTCCTCTGCCTTCGCCCTGGGCTTCCACTTGTTCCCCTGTAACATTTGGGAATGCTCTCAGTAGCGCATCTACCAATGTGCGCTTGTACTCGCGCATCTTCCTATCACGCTCCAGTGCAGGAAGTAAGGTGGGCACATTGTCTTTGTACCGGGGATCGAGCAGGGTGGCAACCCAGTAGCCCGCACATGTTAAAATGTGGGCAACTCTGCTGTCGTTGCGCAGGCACTGCAGCTGTCCTCTGTGGGAGGCGTATCGTCATCGTCCTCCGTTTCCCCCCAGCCACGCACCAATGATGGGCCCGAGCTGCGTTGGGTGCCACCCAGCTGTGAACATGCTTCATCCTGATCCTCCTCCACCTCCAACTTATCCTCGTCCTCCAGTAGTGGGCCCTGGCTTTCTGCAGAAGACTGGGTGGGAGATAATGTTGTGAACGGCTGGATCCACTGTCGGCCACCCAATTGACTAGCGCCTGTACTTGCTCAGGCCTTACCATCCTTAGAACGGCATTGGGCCCCACCAAATATCGCTGTAAATTCTGGCGGGTACTGGAACCTGAGGTAGTTGGTCCACTAGGACATGTGGCTGTGGCAGAAAGGCCACGTCCTCTCCCAGCACCAGAGGGTCCACTAACAACACCACGACCATGTCCACGTCCGCGTCCCTTACTAGATGTTTTCCTCATTGTTATCGTTAACCAATATAAGAAAAATATTATTTGGCCCAATTTATTGAATTCAAATTCAGGCTTTTTTTTACAGGCACCTAACACTATCTGGCTATCTACTTATGTACCGTGTTACACTAATCCAGGCACAGCAGTAACCACAGATTTAGGGGAATATCAAATGTGGGCCTAGTATTTAGGCCCTGGATGAAAGGTATCCTTTTACGGACAGATTTACACTTGAAGATGCACAGTAGCATGTGAAAAAATATATAGGATTATGCTTTCAGCACTTGTATTTTAACACTTTGTGTAATATACCCTTTAACGGAAAGAAATACACTTAGAGATGCAAAACAGTGTGTGCAAATGTAGAGGATTATGCTGTATTTTAACACTTACTGTAATATACCCTTTAACGGAAAGAAATACACTTGGAGATGCACGCTGAGTGTAATATACCCTTTTACGGACGGATTTACACTTGGCCTGCAACAGCTGGAACACCAGATTTTGGGTATTGCTATTTTGGCAATTGAATTTCACCCCAGAACAAAATATATCCTTTGACGGATACTATTAAACTACTTGTCCAGCCACAGCTAGAACACCAGATTTACTATGTTTCTATTTTTGCAACTGAATTTCACCCCAGAAAATAATATATCCTTTGACGGACACTATGAAACTTGTTCAGTCACAGCTGGAACACCAGATTTACGGCATTGCTATTTTGGTAATTGAATTTCACCCCAGAACAAAAACTATCCGTTGACGGACACTATAAAACTTGTCCTGCCACAGCTGAAACCACTGATTTAGGTCAGGGATGCCCAACCTACGGCCCTCCAGCTGTTGCAAAACTACAACTCCCTGCATGCCTAGACAGCCTACAGCTATTAGGGCATGCTGGGAGTTGTAGTTTTGCAACAGCTGGAGGGCCGCAGGTTGATATCACTGATTTAGGGTATTGCTATTTTGGAAATTGAATTTCACCCCAGAAAAAAAAATATATTCTTTGCCACACAGTATTACACTTGGCTAGCCACAGCTGGAACACCAGATTTAGGGGATTGTTATTTTTTAAATTGAATTTCACCTCTAAATAAAATAGAAAATTCTATCCTGAGTTTCTAGGGGTGACAATAAGCACAGCCAAGCCCCTGATGTAGGATATAGCAAAAAAAAAAACTACTATTGATGGATTAATGGACTTGGTGGCAGCTTGTCCTGGCGCACCACAAGACACAAAATGGCCGCCGATCACCCCAGAAAAAAGTGACAGATAAACTCCCTGGGCAGCCTGAAAACAGTGAGCAATTAACTAGCAGAAGTTGAATGATTCACAGCTGTAGATCGATCACTTCATTAAGTGTTTTTGCTGAGTTAATCCCTACCTAATCTTGCCCTAACAGCAGCTGCATCCTATCCCTACACTAATCAGAGCAGAGTGATGTGCGGTGCGACGTGACTCCAGCTTAAATAGAGGTTGGGTCACATGCTGCACATGGCCAATCACAGCCATGCCAATAGTAAGCATGGCTGTGATGTCCTCTTGGGGACAAGTAGTATGACGCTTGTTGATTGGCTGCTTTGCAGGCTTTCAAAATGCGCCATAGAAATCGCCTAACAACGAACCCGGACTTTTACATAAATGTTCGGGTTCGGGTCCGTGTCATGAACACCAAAATTCCCCAAAATTCGGTACGAACACGAACTATACAGTTCGGGTTCACTCATCCCTATACAGCAGTTAAAAACTGCATTTTGGGGTTTTATTGAAAAAAGCTGTGTTTTAGGCCAAAAAATCTGTTGTGCATCCGTCGTTTAAATTATTATTTCCAATTTATAACAGTCAAATACTGCATTTGTGAATTTTGTTGACCAAATCCATGTTCTGGGTCCCCAAATCTGGTTTCCATACATAGTATAAATATCTACTTTTAATGTACAGCAGTTAAAAACTGCATTTTGGGGTTTTATTGAAAAAAGCTGTGTTTTAGTCAGAAAAAATAGATGTGCATCAGGCGTATAAATAATTAGTTTCAATTTACAGCAGTGAAATATTAATTTTCTACATCTTATTACAAAAATACTTGTTCTTGTTCCACAAACCACTTGTGCATACAGCGTACCAAAAAAATGTTACATTTCCGCATAGAAATTGAGAATCAGTGTATTTTGGGCCCAAAAAACATTATTCTGGGTCCACAGAGCATTTTTATGACACGGGCACTGCCTTAGCGAACGTAATTGTCGAATAGTGGCAGGTAAATTGACACCGGAGAGAGACCAATCTTTCAGCTTGGTGGGTGAACGCAAATAATGAGGAGAACATCCAATAAGGGACGTGTGCATGGTCGTGGTGGTGTTGGTGGAGCTGCTGTTGCTGGGGGAGGACGTGGCCGTTCAGCGCCAACTACCGCTCCAAGTCAAACACCTTCCTCTGGTGCGAGTAGGCGACAGAATCTGCAGCGTTATTTGATAGGCCCAAATGCCGCTCTACAAATGGTGAAGCCAGAACATGTACAGACGATAGTAGATTGGGTGGCTGACAGTGCCTCCAGTTCCTTAACAGTATCTAACACCCAGTACTCTGCAGAAAGCTCAGAGTTGGCACCTGCAGCCCATGCACATCAGTCTTCCGCCTCACCCCATTGCAAATCAGCCAGGCAGTTAAAGGTTTATTGGCGTGGCAGTTCTTCACACAATGTCCTGACGACAAGACACAAGTGGTTTGCATGTTGTGCCATCAGAGCCTGAAGCGAGGCATAAAACTTCTTAACCTGAGCACAACCTGCATGACCAGGCATCCACATGCAAAGCATTAACTGCAGTGGAGTAAACACCTTAAAAACAAGGAACTCTCTCATGCTTTTCCTGCTCCCTCTTCTGCTGCTGGCTCGGCCTCTCCCTCCACCTCTGGCGTCACCATGGCACCTGGTGACCAGCAAACAGAGGATGTTCCACCAACACCACCACATACGACACCATTACCAAGCATCTCAACCAGCACCAGACCACACGGCCAACCATGTCACACGGCAGCATTCAGCTGTCCATCTCACAAACTTTGGAGAGAAGGAGGAAATAACCACCTACCCACACTCGAGCCCTGGCCCAGAATGCCAGCATTTCAAAATTACTGGCCTTTGAAATGCTGTCATTCCATCTGGTGGAGACGGACTGTTTCAAACAGCTGATGGCGGTGGCTGTCCAGGCGAGCCTTCCCTTCCCTGCACAACCAAGTGGAGGATAAAATCAAGTGTGCGCTGCGCAACGCCATCTGTGGCAAGGTCCACATAACCACAGATACATGTACCAGTAAGCATGGCCAGGGTCATTATATCTCCCTAACTGCACACTGGGTAAACGTAGTGACGGCTGGGCCCGAGGCGGATAGCGGTTTGGCGCATGTCCTTCCACCACCGAGGATCGCAGGGCATTATTCGTTGTCTCTTGTTGCTTCCTCCAACTACTCCACATCATCCTCCTCCTACTCCTCTTCTACCACCCCCACTTCCAGTCATCGAAAGAACCTCACCCCCAACTTCAGCACAGCCTGGGGTAAACGTCAGCAGGCGATTGTAAAACTCATGTGTTTGGGTGACAAACCCCACACCGCACAGAAGCTTTGGAGGGGCATAGAACAGCAGACTGATGAGTGGTTGCTGCAGGTGAGCCTCAAGCCTGGCCTGGTGTGCGATAATGGGTGAAATCTCGTTGCAGCTCTGGGACTGGCCAGTTTGACGCACATCCCTTGTCTGGCGCATGTGCTGAATCTGGTGGTGCAGAAGTTTCTTAAAAACTACTCAGACATGTCAGAGCTGCTGCTAAATGTCCAGTCCGTATGTGCGCGCTTTCGGCGTTCTCACCCTGCTGCTGCTCGCCTGTCTGTGCTGCAGCCTAACTTCGGCCTTCCTGCTCAATGCCTCATATGCGACATGCCCAGCAGGTGGAACTCCACCTTACATATGCTGGAGAGACTGTGCAAGCAGCAGCTGGCGATAGTGGAGTTTCAGATGCAGAATGCACGGGTCAGTCGCTCTGCGGATCAGCACCACTTCACCACGAGTAACTGGGCCTGCATGCGAGACCTGTGTACCTTGTTGGCCAATGCTGATGATGCCGTTGTTTGCATTACAATACCCCTTCTGTGTCTCCTTGAAAAAAATATTACGGCGACGATGGAAGAGGATGCAGCACAGGAGGAGGAGGATAAGGGGGCATTTCACAGGGTTTCAGGCAGATCATACAGAAGTGGCTCAGAGGCAGGGTTCCTGCACCAGCAGAGGCCAGGTACACATTTCGACAGCCAGGGCACACTTTTGGAGGACGAGGAGGATAAGGTAGAGGAAGAGGAGGAGGAACCAGTTTCACTGCAGGGTTGCACCCTACAAAGCTCAAGGCCATCACTGGAGAGTGGCTGGGGGGATACAGAGGACAAAGACGATACACCACCTACAGAGGACAGCTTATTGTTACCTCTGGGCAGCCTGGCACACACGACAGCAGAGTTGCCCACATTTTAACTTGTGCTGACTACTGATTTGCCACCCTGCTGGATCCCCGGTACAAGGACAACCTGCCCAATAGTGATGAGCGCAAAGACCCATATTCGATTTTGCGATATTTAACGAATAATTTGCATCATATTTGTCATATATTTGCGATTACTAGGGATGAGCGAACCCGACCTGTAAAGTTCCGGTTCGTACCGAATTTTGGGGTGTTCGACACGGACCCAAACCTGAACATTTACGTAAAAGTTCGGGTTTGGGTTCATTGTTCGGCGATTTCTATGGCGCATTTTGAAAGCCTGCAAAGCAGCCAATCAACAAGCGTCATACTACTTTCCCCAAGAGGCCATCACAACATTGCCTACTATTGGCATGGCTGTGATTGGCAGAGTGCAGCATGTGACCCAGCCTCTATTTAAGCTGGAGTCAATCTGCTATGATTAGTGTAGGGATAGGATGCAGCTGCTGTTAGGGCGATATTAGGCAGGGATCAACTCAGCAAAAACACTTAATGAAGTGATCGATCTACAGCTGTGAATCATTTAACTTCTGCTAGTTAATTGCTCACTGTTTTCAGGCTGCCCAGAGCGGTTTTCTATAACTTTTTTCTAGGATGATCGGCGGCTATTTTGTGTCTTGTGGTGCGCCAGCACAAGCTGCCACCAAGTCCATTAATCCATCAATACTAGTTTTTTTTTTTTTTTTTTGCTATATCCTACATCAGGGGCTTGGCTGTGCTTATTGTCACCCCTAGAAACTCAGGATAGAATTTTCAAAATTTTATTGAGAGGTGAAATTCACTTAAAAAATAGCAATCCCCTAAATCTGGTGTTCCAGCTGTGGCTAGCCAAGTGTAATACTGTCTGGCAAAGAATAAATTTTTTTTTCTGGGGTGAAATTCAATTGCCAAAATAGCAATACCTTAAGGCTACATGCACACGACCGTTGGTGTTTTGCGGTCCGCAAATCGCGGATCGGCAAAACACGGAAGCTGATCCGCGTTCCGTTCCGCATTTTGCGGAACGGAACGCAGCCCATTATAGAAATGCCTATTCTTGTCCGCAAAACGGACAAGAATAGGACATGCTATATTTTTTTTGCGGGGGCACGGAACGGATCAACGGATGCGGACAGCACACGGAGTGCTGTCCGCATCTTTTGCGGCCCCATTGAAATGAATGGGTCCACGGCCGAGCCGCGAAATATGCGGCTCGGACGCGGACCCGAACAACGGCCGTGTGCATGAGGCCTTAATCAGTGGTTTTTGCTGTGGCTGGACAAGTTTTATAGTATCCTTCAAAGGATATATTTTGTTCTGGGTTGAAATTCAATTACCAAAATAGCGATACCGTAAATCTGGTGTTCCAGCTGTGACTAGACAAGTTTCATAGTGTCCGTCAAAGGATATATTATTTTCTGGGGTAAAATTCAGTTGCAAAAATAGAAGTACAGTAAATCTGGTGTTCTAGCTGGGGCTGGACAAGTAGGTTAATAGTATCCGTCAAAGGATATATTTTGTTCTGGGGTTAAATTCAATTACCAAAATAGCAATACCCAAAATCTGGCATTCCAGCTGTTGCAGGCCAAGTGTAAATCTGTCCGTAAAAGGGTATATTACACTCAGCGTGAATCTCCAAGTGTATTTATTTCTGTTAAAGCGTATATTACAGTAAGTGTTAAAATACAGCATAATCCTCTACATTTGCACACACACACACGCTACTGTGCATCTCCAAGTGTAAATCTGTCCTTTTTTGTAAAAAAAAAAGGCCTGAATTTGAATTCAATATATTGGGCCAAATAATTTTTTTCTTATTGTGGTGAACGGTGACTATGAGGAAAACATCTAGTAAGGGACGCGGACGCGGACATGGTCGTGGTGTTGTTAGTGGACCCTCTGGTGCTGGGAGAGGACAAGGCCGTTCTGCCAAAGCCACACGTCCTAGTGAACCAACTACCTCAGGTTCCAGTACCCGCCAGAATTAACAGCGATATTTGGTGGGGCCCAATGTCGTTCTAAGGATGGTAAGGCCTGAGCAAGTACAGGCGCTAGTCAATTGGGTGACCGACAGTGGATCCATCAAGTTCACAACATTATCTCCCACCCAGTCTTCTGCAGAAAGCGCACAGGTGGTGCCTGAAAACCAAGCCCATCAGTCTGTCACATCACCCCCATGCATATCAGGGAAACTGTCTGAGCCTCAAGTTATGCAGCAGTCTCTTATGCTGTTTGAAGTCTCTGCTGGCAGGGTTTCCCAAGGGAATTCAACTAGCCCTTACCCAGTGGTGGAAGACATGGAATGCTCTGACACGAAAACCACTTATGTTTCCTGATGATGAGGACATGGGAATACCACCTCATCAGAGTCTGCACATCTCTGATGATGACGAAACACAGGTGCCAACTGCTGTGTCTTTTTGCAGTGTGCAGACCGAACAGGAGGTCAGGGAGGAAGACTGTTGAAGACGATGCAGGGGACGATGAGGTCCTAGACCCCACATGGAATGAAGGTCGTGCCATTGACTTTCATAGTTCAGAGAAAGAGGCAGTGGTGAGACCAAGCCAACAGCATAGCAAAAGAGGGAGCAGGGGGCAAAAGCAGAACAGCCGCCGCCAAGAGATTTCGCCTGCTACTGGCCACCGCCACCAGGGACCGAGAACCCCAAAGGCAGCTTCAAGGAGTTCCCTGGCATGGCACTTCTTCAAACAATGTGCTGATGACAAGACCCGAGTGGTTTGCACGCTGTGCCATCAGAGCCTGAAGCTAGGCATTAACGTTCTGAACCTTAGAACAACCTGCATGACCAGGCATCTACATGCAAAGCATGAACTGCAGTGGAGTAAACTGCTATGCAGCCTCTCTCCTCAGTCTTGGTGCCGGGGCCTAAATATCTGAAAGTGACCTGTTCCATTGGTGGATGACATGAAGCCTGATTCTCTGCTATGGGACCTCTCTCCTTTGTCTGGGTGCTGGGGCCTAAACAAGTAAAAGTGGCTTGTTCCATTGGTGGGTGACATGAAGCCTATTTCTCTGCTATGCAACCTCTCTCCTCTGTCTTGGTGCCGGCGCCTAAATATCTGAAAGTGACCTGTTCCATTGGTGTGTGACATAAAGCCAGATTCTCTGCTATGGGACCTCTCTCCTCTGTCTGGGTGCTCGGGCCTGAATAAGTAAAAGTGGCCTTTTCCATTGGTGGGTGACATGAAGCCTGATTCTCTGCTATGGGACCTCTCTCCCCTGTCTGGGTGCTGGGGCCTAAACAAGTAAAAGTGGCCTTTTCCATTGGTGGGTGACATGAAGCCTGATTCTCTGCTATGAGACCTCTCTCCCATTGATATTGGTTAATTTTTATTTATTTTATTTTAATTAATTTCCCTATCCACATTTGTTTGCACGGGATTTACCTACATTCTGCTGCCTTTTGCAGCCCTCTAGCCCTTTCCTGGGCTATTTTACACCCTTTTTAGTGCCCAAAAGTTCAGGTCCCCATTGACTTCAATGGGGTTCGGGTTCGGGGTGAAGTTCGGGTCGAGTTCGGATCCCGAACCCGAACATTTCGGGAAGTTCGGCCGAACTTCTCGAACCTGAACGTCCAGGTGTTCGCTCAACTCTACTGCTGTACATTAAAAGTAGATATTTATACTATGTATGGACACCAGATTTGGGGACCCAGAACACGGATTTGGTCACCAAAATTCACAAATGCAGTATTTAACTGCTATAAATTGTAAATAATTATTTAAACGATGGATGCACAACTGTTTTTTTGGCCTAAAACACCGCTTTTTTCAATAAAACCCCAAAATGCAGCTTTTTTACTGCTGTAAATGTAAATTAGATATTAATACCGTGTATGTACAACTGCTTTGTGAGGCAGGAATATTGCTTTTTTCCCACAAAAAAATAATGCACTCTTTCTCAGCTGTAATGTGAAATCGGTATTTAAGCGGTGTACTTCAAGATGCTCTGTGGATCAGGATTACCACTTTTTTGTCAAAAAACATACACTTATGCTGTATTTCACAGTAGCAATGTAAAATTGGTGGTTGGAATGGGCATTTCTGAATAAAGTTTTTTTTTTCTATTTTTTCTATAAAAAACAAAGAAGCACTATTTCCCTGCAGAAATATAAAATATGTCATTGGACGGCGTATGCAGAACTGTTTTGTGGGCACGGAATACGGTTTTTCCCCCAATATTACACGGATTCTCTATTTCACCACAGAAATGTCAAATATATATTTTGGCGGTGTAAAATAGGCTGGGTGGATCAGGATGACCACTTTTTTTTTATCTAAAATACACTGATGCACTATTTGATAGCTGAAATATACGGTTTAGTGCATTGTATACATAAGGGCTCTGTGGCTCCACAGATCCCAGACTAGACAAATGGACTATGTCACCCCTTAACCATACAAAAGGCAGTATAGGGGACTTGAGCAGCCAGAAAAAAAGTTTTTTTTTTCCTTCACTGAGCTACAAAAAAGGATTAGGCTGATGTCTCTGGCTGGCTGGCACGCATGCAGTACACTGCAGTGGCTAATATGGCCGCTGTGCACCACCTCAGTAAGAGATGGATTACAAAAAAATATTTCCCTTGCAGGGCTGGGTACAGAAATGTTGGATTGCTGAAGCTTCTTCCCTCTCTATTTTCTGTATCTTGTGGATCAAAGTAGCACAGGTTCTTCCGATTTCTGCCCAATTCTGTCCCTGATCGCAGCACCAGCAGCTTCTCTTAAAGCTCAATTCATCAGAGTGACGTGTGGCAGTACGTGACTCCAGCTTCTAAAGAGGCTTGGTCACATGCTGCACTCAGCCAATCACAGCCATTGCATTAGTAGGCCTGGCTGTGATGGCTTCTTAGGGCAAGAAGTAAAACGTTTGCTGATTGGCTGCTGTGCAGCCCTTCAGAAAGCGGGAAGAAATCGTCGAACAACGGACCCGAACCCAAACTTTTTTGAAAATGTACAGTTTGGGTTCGCTCAACTCTAATCCTGAGGATAGGTTGACAACCCTTACTAACATGGTCTTGGACTGAAGAATAGTTATCCACCTGGTGGCTCAGGACTGTCTTCTCGTTAACAAAGAGTATTGTTTTCAAAGCCCTGGATAGGCAAGTAAACCATGAAAGATTGTGGCCTAAAGGTCACAAGGCCCACTGTGATCCAAAGCTGCATTTTAAAAAAGTGACTTGTAACCCTATTTGAAACACCTAGGCGGGACAAGCTTGGCATAGCCTCCTAGAGGCAGATAGCAGAACAGGCTAAAGCAGCAACCTGACTCTGGTGGACCTACAGAACCACTCAAAATTGTGCCACTGTTCAGAAAAAAAAAAAAGTTATCTTATTCTTGTAAATCCACCGGCTCATAGCAGTTATTCCCTCTACTCTTATCAAACACTTAGGATGAGATTCAAGAAGAAAATCACTGACGCCCACACATTGCGGGCAAATCAGAAAATAAATTATAGGCAGAATTTAAAAATAATTCTGTAATTTACCAGATGGAACTTGACATAAATATTTACATTCATTTTGTTTCAGTTATAATTAAATCTATATTCACTAAAAAAAACTCAAGTGAGTTCTTCTTGGTTTCTCATTTTTTGCAGTGCTGTCTTTGTTTACTGGTCAGTTATGATTAATGTTCCCTCTGAGGCCTTGAAGTTTGATAGTGGGACAGATAGGGATAGGAACACTGTTTTCTGTAAGCCATATGATCTAACATATCACATTGCCTTAATAATTAAACATTGATGTAACACAGTGTAATATACTGGCTAAATACACAGGCCAAATTAACACTTTAGCGACACAGCCTATTTTTACTTTATCACTTTCGTTTTTTCTTCCCAGCCTAAAAATGCCATATTAAAAAAAGGCACTGTGAGGGATGAGAATCTATTGTATAAACATTTCCTCCATCTTGTGCATATATGGAAAGTTAATGAACCAGCTGGAAAGATGTAGGGAGTATATAGATCAGAAGTTCTTAGCTGCAAGGTCAAGAAAGCAGCTCCCTCGTTTCCTTATCAGAGTTTGACATACAAGAGAGAGTTATGTTTCTTCTTAGTTTTGGGATGTACTTCTGAAGAATGTCAACTTTGAGATAAGATGCTGCAGAAACTTTTTAATTATTAGAATTCTATTAGTATGGTGTGGATGTATTGTCTTTTATGAATATCCCCCCCTTGGTGGTGTGCGAGATTTGTCTGTGATTATCTGTAGTGTTATAAAGATGTATGCTTTTATGGAATAAAAGAGAGAGAATGCGATTCAGCTGTGTGTCTGTGTCAGCTCTCACGAGCACTCGTACAGTATATCCACATCAATTTGGGACCCCGACAATTATATACTTTTAAGGCTACTTTCACACTAGCATTTTTTGCGGATCCGTCATGGATCTGCAAAAACACCTTCGCTACAATAATACAACCGTATGCATCCATCATGAATGGATCCGGTTTTATTATGTCTTCTAGGGCCATGATGGATCCGTTTTGGACACCATTGAAAGTCAATGGTGGATGGATCAGTTTTCTATTGTGCCAGATTGTGTCAGAGAGAATTGATCCATCCCCATTGACTTACATTGTGTGCCAGGACGGATCCGTTTGGCTCCGCTATTCTAGAGCGGAATTGTGACTGAACGGAGGCAAACTGATGCATCTGAATAGATCATTTTCCATTCAGAATGCATTAGGGCAAAACTGATCCGTTTTGGACCACTTCTGAGAGCCCTGAATGGATCTCGCAAACGGAAAGCCAAAACGCTAGTGTAAAAGTAGCCTGAGTTTACCAAGAATATTCTATGTGGGATTAAACTGGAAAAAAAAAAATCACAATTCTGCATAAGGTTTTTTTAGGTTTTGCTTAACGATGAACAAATTTATTCTAAGCTAGTCGGATTCATTACGAATTTTACTAAAATGTGTCAATAAAAACAAATCCAAAGCTATTGCTATTCATTTTCGATAAATCACGTAAAAACAACGCCCAGCATAATTAAACTTTGAATGATCGTGTGGAACACTACAAGGGAAGAAGAAGATGTAGGATCACATGGCACTGGGAATAAGTGGGGGAATAAGTGGGGGGAGGGCTTGTCCTAACTGGCTCAGAGGCTAAAAGACAGCCTGGAAAAGCGAATCAAGGTGGCAGTAGGCAGGGAGATCCTTATGCTGAATAAGTTGAATAATTATACTTTGTTCTGCTTTTGACCTGGAAGGATGTGTCTGCTGGTTTCTAACAAAAAGGAATCGCAGACCCAAGCCACTAATGTAGGGTAATGGAGACACTATAGGGAGAAAATAGAGAGATATAATTGTGTAGATTTTAGGGAATTTCATCAGCAAAAGATTTGAGGAAGTGAGTGGCTGGTCACACTGTGTTTAATATGGCATTCTGCATTACAAAAACCCTTGTAAGAAAATTAAACTCTTTTCTGTATATAAACAGACAGCATTTTTTCAAAACCTGAAGTTTTTATAGTTCACAGGCTTATTGACAGCACAGCACTCCCATAGCATTCTTCTGCAAACCCTGAGTAATTGCACATTTTTTCTCTTCTAAAAGCCATTTCAGCGCATTATATCATTGCTATTAAATATGTTGCCTTATAGCAAAATCATTGTACAGCAATAACGCGATTTTTATACCTGTGTTGTTGAATGTATATTTCAAAGACATTTTACAGCAAACATTGCATTGTTATATCTGTATCAGCGGACCACATCAAACCGTGTAGTTCAAATACATTTTACTACAAAAATTGCATTGTTATACCTGTGATATTCAACACCTTTCAAAGACATCTTACTGCAAAAATTGCATTACCAAAGTAAATTGTCATTACCAGTGCACAGAGTGCTTATAGAAGAGGGAAGGACATTTCATTGTGTGTCTGTCTTTAAATTACAAAAATACACTTGCAATTTTGCTAGTACCATTTAATAACCTATGTCCTAAACCAATGACTATTCCTTTATAGGAAACCCATGACTTTTCATTTATCGAACACATTATAAAATGTCTGAAAAATGGAAGAGTGGAAAATAAAATACCCAGGTTTCGTCTTCCTAAAGTTAAAAAATGGGTTGTAAGAGCAGTAGCAGCACTAGCCATCAGGCCAATATTAGTAGTAGAAGGACACAGTTCTCCTAGGCTTCCAAAGGCATCAAATTTTTATTGAGGACAAAGAGGATGAGAATCTGCATGGCTTACTCCGCCTCTCAGTCATAGCAAGATGATGTAGATGTCACTACTGAGTCTGACACAGTGCCTGAGGTCACAAGCCAGAGGTCACAACTAGTGTTGAGCGAGCAAGCTCGGCCGAACACCGGTTCGGCTTGAGCATCGCGATGCTCGGCACATCGTAATGTTTGGTCGAATACTGCGTGTGCTCGAGCAAGATGCTCGAGACTCCTTCCCGCACGTTTGTTGGCTGCTACGCAGCCAATAAAAATGCAGGTAAGTTCTGCCACTCACTGTAATGCCGTAGCCATGTTGGTTACTGGCATTACAGTGATTGGCTGGTCGGAACGTGTCATCGGGTGCTATAAAGCAACCCATGACACGTGGTTCGGCTCAGTCTTAGTCAGGGAGAGTTGTGCTGTAGAAGGGACAGATAGTGTAGGGAATTGAATTTTATTTGTTAGGCAGGGTTGGTGTTAGAGACCCAAAAGTCTTTTTAAGGACTATTGTTGTGTCTGGCAGCAATATATATTTTTAGCTCAACCTGTGTTAAATTGCGTGCAATTGTAGAGACCCAAAAGTCCTTTTAAAGACTATTGTTGAATCCGGCAGCAATATATATTATTAGCGCAACCTGCACTAAATTGCGTGCAATTATTAGAGACCCAAAAGTCCTTTTGAGGACCATTGTTGTATCTGGCAGCAATATTTATATTTTAGCGCAACCTGAGCTAAATAGCGTGCAATTGTTTGGCCGCTGCAGACAGCGACATTACCTGCGCTACATCTCCGGTGTAATGTGTGTGCAACATAAAAATATCTGTAACATCAAGTGTACTATACTGTAGACAGTGTCCGCTGCGGAAAGTGACATTACCTGCACTACATCTCCAGTTTAAAATTTGCGCATCATAAAAATATCTGTGGCATCAGTGTACTTTTTCTGTAGACGCTGCGGACAGCGACATTATCTGTGCTACATCTCCTGTTTAACGTGTGCTCATACTAAAATATCTGTGATATTTTTTCTGTATCAGTGTACTTTTTCTGTAGACAGTGTCCGCTGTGGAAAGTTACATTACCTGCGCTACATCTCCTGTATAACGTTTGCGCATCCGAAAAATATCTGAGACATTCAGTGTACTTTTTCCATAGATGCTGCAGATAGTGACATTACTTGTGCAACATCTCCTGTATAAAGTTTCCGCATCCCAAATGTCTGTGACATTGACTGTAATTTTTTCTTATTCGCTGTTGACAGCAGCGCCATTACCTGTGGTACCTCTCCTGTATAACCTTTCCGCATCCCAAATATCAGTGACATTGACTGTAAGTTGTTCTTAGCCGCTGGTGACAGCAGCGCCATTTCCTGTGGTACCGCTCCTGTATAACGTTTCCGCATCCCAAATATCTGTGACATTGACTGTAATTTATTTGCGCATACACTTAAAAAAAACTGCGCTACTGTACGTGTGACATACTTGCAAGCATATATACCATTTAATATGATGAAGGCGAGCAGTAAGGGATGGGGAAGTGTGTAATAAAGGGTGTATTAGAGTGCTGGTTCCTTGTAATTTTTGGCAGCCCTTTAGCTTAGTGCATAGGCTTTATGGGTGTTGGAATCCTACTACCTGAACAATCGTACTACAATGTGAATGAGGCCCTCCTTTATGTGATATACAGGTGTTATCGGAGTGCCTCTTCCTTGTAATTTTTGGCAGCACTTGCACTTTATATACAAGTAAATATACAGGAAAGGATGTTGCCTAACAATTTTTCCTCTAAAATCAATTTTATCTTTGGTTTTGTGTATAATATTGTCAGTTTGTAAAATTGTCGTACTACTCGGACAACATTGTTCGCAGTAGCAACCTGGGAGTCCAAGATGCATCCAGACATCCTCCCCATTCTGTTCTCGGAGCATTTCAGTGGTGTTTCCATCAATTTATGACCTTTTCATGTGAACCAGCCACCCTGCCCTCTTCAGAGCAGGGGGTGCCTGGTTTAATGCTCAGGTTCTCCCATTAACTTCCATTGTGCTTGGGTGCTCGGTAGAGCATCCGAGGTGTTCTACTCGTGTTCTACTCGAGCACCCGAGCACTTTGGTGCTCGATCAACATTAGTCACAACATTCCTCCTGCTCCTCCCCCTTTCTACCTTTCAGTTGCATCGTCCTAAGAAAAGGGAAAAAAAACTCCATGTACTATGAAAAATACTCAAGATAGGTGGTAGAGGCATTGGTAGCAACAGTGGCACTCGAGGCAAATGCAGAGGAAAGAATAAGGGGGACAATGGAGTCCACAATAGCATATCAGAATCTGATAAAAGTAGTGTGGAGAATAGGGATGGCAATGATTGTGTGTTAGACTGGACCTGGGAGCCGGATAGGGGTGCTGAAGAGGAGTCAACATCGGAGGAGCAGGGTGGTGGCAGTGGTAGCATTAAAGAGCAGAGACAACATATGGCCACAACCTCCCAAGAAGTGCCAGGGCCAAATCTGCTCCTATAATGGTCAGCTCAGGTACTAGTGATGCCGCTGATGCTCTGGGAGCATGCTCAGAAGGTGCCAGATTTAAAATAAGCCATTGGCGTTCAAACACAAACATAGGCACAATTGCTCTATTGCCTCTGATGAATAGATCTGCCTTTGCTGATCCCCATGATGTGACTGCCGCTGTCTGCCTACTTACCATCATATTCTGTACAGTATGGCTGCTACCTCTGCTGCCATTATCACTGTCTGCCTTCCTACCATGATATTTTGTGCTGTATAGCTGATGCTGCTACCACCAAAAAAGCTGCTACTCCCTGCTGCTATTCCCCCTAGTGCCACTTCCATCACGCCTATTGCCACTACCATTACCACTGCACACCCATCATTACTACTACAACAGCAAAAAACAGCTGCACGCACATTTATTGCCTTGTGTATTCCATGCTGTTTTGCTATTGCTGCCGCTACTACTAATGCAGCCACATGCCACTCTCACCCTACCCTTTCCACCTCTACACTGTACAGCTGCTGCTCCCAATTAAAAGGGATAATTTTTACAGGCTTGTTCAGAAGAAACCACTGTTTCTTATGACAATAAGCATTTGTTGATGTATTAATAAGGCATTGTGCCCCCATTAATGTACAATTTTTGGATGCTCGTTCAGAACAAGCCACTGTTTCTTATGACATTGTGTGTGGCAGGTGTATGCGTATAAATAGGGGCAGGGAATTGCCCCAGTTAAGGCATAATTTATGGTAACTTATCTCATACTTCTCATAATATGGTGTTCAATGTGTGCTAAAAATGACATCCTTATTCTACAGTTCGGTCTGACAGTGATATATGTGAGCTTTTTTTTTGCCATGAGTTTTTTATAAGTACCATTTTACAGTACATACCGTACTACTCTTTGACCACTTGTATTCAATATTTTGGGAGGATAAGATAACTTAGAAATGACAAATTGTGCATTTTTATTTTTTTTCCACTACGATGTTCACAGTTTGCCCATAATAAGCAGTTACCAACAATAACAGAGCAGTCTCTGTACTCTATAGATCGTTGTCACTGGTAACAGGACAGTCTCATTAGTCTACAGATAGTTGTCACTTGTAATAGAACAGTCTCTATACTCTACAAACAGGTTACTCTGTTTTCTCTGAGCAACAGAGTGTACTTATAAGAGTGTTCCACGCTGAGTGTATTTATAAGAGGCTTAAAGGGGTTGTCTGTTTTTTCTATTGATGACCCATCCTCAGGATAGGTCATCAATATCAGATCGGCAGGGGTCCGACTCCCAGCATCCCTGCCAATCAGCTGTTTGAAGAGAAAGCAGCACTGCCTTCTCTGCTCTTATTACCTGCTCGTCGCAGCAATTGCAGTGGCGAGCGAGCAGGTGTAATTACAAGTATGGTGTCCCCATTCACTTCTAGGGGAACGTTCCTTCTTATGCACTTGAACAAAAATTGCCAGCTCATACCGAAGTTATTATAATTAACTTTGTCTCGCCGGAACACGTACTTTCTAATGCTGTCCGGAGACAGATTTCCATACAGCATTAAAATGAATATTAGAGTGAAGCGATTTCGGGTCTTGGATCTGAAGCTCACTTCGCTGATCCCTACTCTTCACTGCTAACTAGCAGCTTGTAAACAATTACTAAGGAACTGTGAGCTCCCCATATTTATAACCTGGCCCATAGAACATGCAACCACACAAAACACGGGTAATGGACGTGTGCATCCCACATTTTTCCTTCCGCAGGTTCGTCAGTATGTTTAGTATGTTACAAATGCCTACTGAAAAAACGGACAAGAATAGGACATATTCTGTTTGTTTGTTTGTTTTTTTTGCAGGGCCGCGGAACGGTCATAAAGATTTGGACAGCACACGGTGTGCTATCCGCATCTTTTGAAACCCCAATTTAAATAAATTGGTCTGGATCTGAATTGCAAAAAAATGCGGATCGGGTGCGGACTGATACTGTCGTATGCATGAGGCCTTTTGATTACGTCTGTCTCGTTTACATATGAGTTTCATATGTCGCTAATACCGGTGCTCACTTGTGCAGAACCACTTCTTTACCTAGCTTAGTAACTGCGGCATGTTGGGGAGATACATCATTTAAGTGAAGAGCTGAAATAAAGGTGATATTTTATGCATTGTCCCAGTTCCAATAAATTAGCGGAAGTGTCTAGAAATGTAATTGGAGTGCCCTTTACAACCTCCATTTAGTGCAATCTTTGTCATTTCCTGAATGCTTTTTTTTTTCTTTCCTGGCATTATTTGGACAGGTTGCAATAGACTATCGTCACACGGGCCTGAAATACAGTGTTAGGATATTGGATTAGTTGTTATTGTTCTCATTGGCACCGAGTACTGCAGCGAATCTTCCAGGAGGACGTATCACACATGAGAAAGACGCTGCAAAATGCTTACAGCCAAAGCAACAAATCTGCTCCGAGGCCAATTGCCGGCTAAATCTGCACACAGCGCTGGATAAACTCATTGTGCAGGCCGATCAATTCTTGCTTGTTCGTCTTTTAATGCATTCATTTGGTCTCTTAAAGTGAAATCACGGCACTGCTCGACTCCAGCTGGTTGAGAAGTTATTTTATTATGCAGCTGTGGATGGAGCAGTAGTTCAGCTTCAGGGTCACAGGATACACGTAGCAGATGGTTGTCACTGGTACCAGGATGTGGCAACACAATTCTCATTCATTTGAATTATAATAAAATAAATAAAAATAAGAAAGGCACTAGATCATTTACTATGGATAAATATTGGCGGCAATGTTTATTTAAGGTAACAATATAAAACAATAAATATAATAAATATACATTAACCTCTTATGAACAGGACCCATTTAGGGTTTGGCCTTTTCATTTTTGTCCTCCCCACGTTCCAATTGCCATAACTTTTTTAATTTTCCGTTCATATAGCCATATGAGGGCTTCTTTTTTGTACTTTTTTAAGGACACCATTTCATTTACCATGTCTGTTATTGGAAAACAGAAAAAAAATTATATTTGTGGGGTTAAATTGAAAAAAAAAATATATTCCACCAAGGTTTTTGGGGTTTTGACATCACAGCATTCACCGTGTGCTAAAAATGACATGATGTCCTTATTCCGTGGCTCAATACAAATACAGTGATACAAAACTTGTATAGTTTTTTTTTTACTACTTAAAAATTTTTTAAAGCTTTGAAAAAAGCTAAATTTTCTTTGCATCGAATAAACTGTAGATTTTATTGGTACCATTTTTACGGCACGTACAACTTACTATCACTGTTATTCAATTTTTTGTTGAACGTGTTTTTTTTTTTTTTATTATTCCCTTACAGCATTTACCACACAGAATTTTTAAAAAATTTTAATAGTTCAGAAATTTTCGGACACAGCAATACCTGATATGTTAAATTTATATTTTTATATGGAAAATTGGGAAAGGGGGGATGATTTAACTTTTCATATATATATATATTGGTTTAAATGCAGAATTCAAATGGTATCTAATGTAGTGTCTACATAGTTTCATTTGATTTGGGAGTATGTTGGGTTCACTCCATTATCCTGGGTACCTCTCCTATGCCCTACCTGACACGTGAGACAACCAATGGTGTCATTAATTTTAATTCTTCTTATCTTGTGATTTCGGAGAAATGAATTAGTATTCTACTCTTCCTCTCTTTTTCTAGATTTTATATCAAGTTTATCACCGTGACTTAGGGGACGTCCCCAGATTTTTTGCGTCATTCATTTTTATCAAGATGGATCTATTGGGTACAATTTGCATTAAAGGATAACTGTCACATTTAGACCCTAATTTCAGTTTTCATATATGTAGTTACTAATATGATAATATTCCTGAATCAATAACTATTAGACTTACTTACCCCTTATTTAATAAGATTCAGCCCTTAGCAACCAGTCTGCATAAAACTGCAATTTCACTATTCTGTTAAAATGGCCGCCCTCAGCCCTGAGGCTAATCCATAGGACGCCTGCAGTGAAGTTAGTGAAGACTATCTCTGTATAGGGGGGTCTTGCAGTTAAATTTCCAGGTCTGGCTGAAGCCTATAGTCCTCCTACAAGCTCTCCTCTTATCAGATAAGGCTTTCATTTATACACTGAGCAGCCGACAAATCTCCCTGGGCTCTACATTCTCCAGCACTGCTAAGGGAGTGTCTGCCAACCACAGGCAAGCCCAGCACTGTTATCTCCTGTCAGGAAGAACCTGGCTTTTTATACATTCCCTTACAATGTTGACTTACTATCAGTTCCCAGTGCACGCAGCGTGCTCCGTCCTCATCTGGTAGACGGAAGGAGCATAGCAACCTGATTTTATCTCAGGTAAAAATAGCCAATACTGGGGACTTTTGGGTGGCTTTTAGGGGTTATTTATTAAACAATCAGAAATTAAAACAGGGCCAACAAGGTGATATTAATCACCAAAATCCAAAAGTAAAAAAAATAAAAATTTGACAGTTATACTTTAACAACTATGTTGGACACTATGGCATGGGCTTGAAAAATACGCTACTTTAAATATTTAGGGGAGACTTTGGGTATAATGAGGCGAGACACTGATACTGCCTTGCACCAAAGCCCCATAATAGGCTGGTGGTGAAGATTAAGTAAATTGATACAGCCACATTTGCCCCCTCGCTTTTCTATATCTTTTCTACAAATATAGCAGTGGTGGAGACCAGTGACCCTGGTAAAATCACTGGCTGTATTGCTTTTATACAAGCCTGTTTTGCCATAAATTACCTTAGTTACATGTTCTAATTTGGAATTATTTCCCATATGTACATCATTATTTGATGTGTTCCCAGTGTGGTCCTACTGTTTCTGGTGCCAAGCCGAGTGGCCCGTTGGTTGCGTCCCCCTGATGAGGTTGAGCTACCGCTGACAGGGTCTGTACATTCACTATAATGTTCCAGCCTGCGGCGGTTGGCTCTGCCTGGTTGGTGTGACGTTTCCTTGACAGCCCTGACGCCTAGCCTCCCAGTGGTCTCGCGAGTGTTTTCCCCGGCCTTGCAGGTCACGTGACTAAGGATTGTCATGTGGCGGGTCATGTGCCGTGGTGGGTGTCACTTGACGTCGGATCGACTGAGCGTCGCGTTGCTAGGCACTGGAGCATGCGCAGTACCTGTTACCAGACGCTGACTTTGGTGCCGTACCTCCTCTTCTCGAGTGTAAGTTTTTTATAATATAAATTTGCTACGGCTGATTTTAATTCTCACCCCATTACACAGGTGTTTATATCACTGAATGATTTACACTTTTATGCTAATTTTGGTATGAAATATTTATCTTATAATGATAGATTTTTTCACATTTATATAGAATATGAACTCTTATAGGTCTTGTTGTTTTTTGTGATTTTACATATCTTTATTCACATTGTATGGTTGATTTTATTGTTTATTGGCATTTAAGTATCACATTGCATGATGGGTATATATATGCCTAGATGACACTGTTGGTTTATGCTTGATAAAGACCACAATGAGTGGTTGAAATGTTGCTGAAGGGTGAATAAAGGGTCCACTTTCTTCACGCTATCCTGGAGTGCTGCCTCGTTTTTAGATAACTAGCTATATATATATATATATATATATCATTTTTTTTAAACTTTTTATTCAATAACTATTAGCCCCTAGAACCTGGGATCTTTTGATCCCTTGTCCTATTCATCCTAATAGCAGGGGGTTTAGCAGGGAGTTTACCATGGCAGGCCTATTCACATGACCGTAAGGGCTCTGTGCCTGTATTGTGGACCGCAAACGGCCAGTTCGCAATATACGGGCACTGTGCACTCTGTGCTGCGGATGAACCCATTGACTGCGGATGACCCATTGACTTGAATGAGTCAGCTTATCCTCAAGATAGGACGAAAGATAAGACACATCCTATCTTTTGCCGAGTGGAGGCACGGATTGGAAGCCCACGGAAACACTCGGAAGCACTTGGGTGGGATTTCTAGTCCATGCTTTTGCACCTATCTTTTGCCGTATTTTGTGGATCGCGGACCCATTCAGTCATTGGGTCCACATAAAAATACTGGATTCACACAGCTGGTGCCCGTGAATTGTGAATTGCTATGTGCAGTCCACAGCATGGACACCTAGCCATTATGGTTGTTTGAACGAGCCCTAATAAATAATTAAAATTTCATCACCAAAATCAATACTTGAACCAAGTCCACCCAGCAAAAGCTGAGCCACAACACCCCTACAATAAATATGGCAACTATAAAAAAGGGAGGGTGGGCAGGGTTCTGGTTTTATAGCTCTATTCCTCAGACTGATGGCGAAGCTTATTAGGAACAGGATTATAAAGGGGATAACTTTCCCACCATTAGCATGCCAACCAATTCAACTTAAGCATTCTTCCTGCCTCTGGCACAGCAACCAATCATCTCTATGAGCAACTGCAGGATACAGAACCCGTCTTGTACTATTCGTACTACTCATACAGCTGACCTTTGGATGGCTCGTAGGGTCTATATAATATAAGCAGAGTTGAGCGAACACCTGGATGTTCGGGTTCGAGAAGTTTGGCCGAACTTCACGAAAATGTTCGGGTTCTGGATCCGAACTCGACCCGAACTTCACCCTGAACCCCATTGAAGTCAATGGGGACCCGAACTTTTGGCCACTAAAAAGGCTGTAAAATAGCCCAGGAAAGGGCTAGAGGGCTGCAAAAGGCAGCAAAATGTAGGCAAATCCCCTGCAAACAAATGTGGATAGGGAAATTACAAAATAAAATAAAATAAATAAAAATTAACCAATATCAATTGGTAACTTGGAGGAGGTGGAATAGGAGGTTGGGGTGGAGTCAGGTGGGAATGCTATGGGAGTTGAAGTTCTCATCACAGCCAAAAAGGATTCATGTCTGCCTGCAGTGCCGCAGGCCTCATTCACAGACTCAGGGCCATGGCACCCGCAAAGAGGGGAGAGGTCCCGTAACAGCAACACAGGCCTCAGGTCAACCTGCAATGGAACAGGCCATTATCATGTATGTAGGCCCCTGACACCCAGACAGAAGAGAGGTCATTTGACAGTAAAAAGAGTTTAATGTCTCCCAACAAGACAGCAAGCAATTAAACGATATATAGGCCACTGACACCCACACAATGGGGTGACCTTTAGACAGTAAAAAAGAGTTTAATATTTCCCACCTAGACAACAAATGATTAAACAACATATAGGTCCCTGACACTCACACAATGGGGCAATAATTTGACAGTAAAAAGAGTTAAATGTCTCCCACCAAAACAGCAAGCAAGTACTTGAAATTTAGGCCCCTGACACCCACACAATGGGGCGGTCATTAGACAGTAAAAAGAGTTAAATGCCTGCCACCAAGACAGCAAGCAAGTATGTGAAAGTTAGGCCCCTGACACCCACAGAGGAGAAAGGTCCCATAGCAGCAAAAGAGGCATCATGTCACCCACCAACGGAGAAGGCCACTTTTAGTTATTTAGGCCCCAGCACCCAGACAGAAGAGAGAGGTCCCATAGCAGAGAATCAGGCTTCATGTCACTCGCCAATGGAGAAGGCCACTTTCAGATATTTAGGCCCCTGGCACCCAGACGGAGGATAGATTCATTTAACTTTGGGTTGCCCCGCAAAATAATGGTAAAATTAAAAAAAGAGGATTCAATAAAGAAGTGCCCTGGAGTACAAGAATATATGGTTAAGGGGAGGTAGTTATAAATGTCTATTCTGCACAAGGACAGGTCCTGTGGGATCCATGCCTGCTTCATTTTTATGAACGTCAGCATGTCCATGTTGGCTGTGGACAGGCTGCTGCATTTGTCAGTAATGACGCCACCTGCCCTGCTGAATACACGTTCAGACAAAACGCTGGCCTCCGGGCAGGTCAGCACCTCCAAGGCATAAAAGGCTACCTCTGGCCATGTGGACAATTTGGAGACCCAGAAGTTGAATGGGGCCGAACCATCAGTAAGTACGTGGAGGCGTGTGCACACGTACTGTTCCACCATGTTATTGAAATGCTGCCTCCTGCTAACACGTGCACACACTGGCCATGTTG
The DNA here is from genome assembly GCA_033119425.1 of Bufotes viridis. NCBI lineage: Eukaryota > Metazoa > Chordata > Amphibia > Anura > Bufonidae > Bufotes > Bufotes viridis. The sequence goes on along the minus strand of CM065590.1, from coordinate 552,745,592 downwards.
GTGGAGTACTCGAAACAGCGCAACAGTGTACACAGGTCTCACATGGAGGCCCAGTCATTGGTGGTGAATAGTGATGAGCGGCAGGTGCTACATTCGCGAATATTTGATAGAATATTTGTTTCATATTCGTTGAAATCGAATATTCATCATTATTATAGTTATCGCGATTAATATGCGATTTAAATAATCACGTATTGCGATTGTAACTTAAGGCTACTTGCCTATTGGTTTATTATCTAGAATTAGCGAACATGACGAATATGACGAATGTATTCGTCATATTCCTCAAAACGAAGATAACAAAGTATACTCCATCTTCGTTTTAGCTACCTATTCGTCAACTTCGCTAATTCTAGCATTTAAATAGGAAAGTTGACTATAGAGACAGCTGTGTTTAATTCGCTATGCGATTATATTATTATTACTATTATTTTTTTAATAAATAGAATAATTATAATAATTATCAAGTATTATAATTATTCTATTTATTTTAAAAAAAAAGCAAAGTAATATAATCGCATAGCGAATTATACACAGATGTCTCTATAGTCAACCTTCCTATTTGATTGCTAGAATTATCGAAGTTGATGAATATGGAGCAAAAACTAAGATGAAGAATACTTCATTATCTTCGTTTTGAGGAATATGAAGAATACATTCGTCATCTTCGCTAATTTTACCAAGCCAACCATAGTAAACCAGGTATAAGTTGAAATCGCAATGCGATGACTTCAAGTTATATTAATTGCATTGCGATTTCAATGGGTTTCTAATGGGTCAGCTTGCTAGAATTAACGAAATTAACGAATATGGAATATAGCAGTGCTAAGTTGAAATCGCAATGCGATTAATATAACTTGAATTAATCGCATTGCGATTTCAACTTAGGCCTGGTTTAGTATGGTTGGCTTGGTAGAATTAGCGGAGATGACAAATGTATTTGTCATATTCCTCAAAACGAAGATAACGAAGTATTCTCCGTCTTCGTTTTTGCTCCATATTCGTCATCTTCGATAATTCTAGCAATCAGATAGGAAGGTTGACTTTGCTTTTATTTTGCTTTTTGTTAAAATAAATAGAATAATTATAATACTTAATAATTATTACAATTATTCTATTTATTAAAAAAAAAAAAAGCAAAGTAATATAATTGCATAGTGAATTAAACACAGCTGTCTCTATAGTCAACTTTCCTATTTGATTGCTAGAATTAGCGAAGTTGACGAATAGGTAGCTACAGTACAACGAAGATGGAGAATACTTTGTTATCTTCGTTTTGAGGAATATGACAAATACATTAGTCATATTCGCTAATTCTACTAAGCCAACCATAGTAAACCAGGTCTGAGTTGAAATCGCAATGCGATTAATTTTAGTTATATTAATCGCATTGCGATTTCAACGTAATTCTCAAATCCGACAGTACATTCTAGTATGGAGACATTCCCATGGTGATGGGGACACTCCATGAGCATGGAAGTCGGCAGAAGCGGCAACGGGCACTGACTGAAGCAGCCAGGAAGCCAGGAATCCTAAGGACAGGTAAGAACTACTTTTGGGAAGTGGGAAAGAAAAAAATATAACAATAAAAAAAATAAAAATAAAATGAACATTTGAAATTTCAAATTTATAGCACTATATTTATAATATTTGCGAATTAGCGAAGTGCCGATATTCGCAAAAAAAATTCGACATTCGAATATTCGCGCTCAACACTAGTGGTGAAGTGGTGCTGTTCCGCAGTGCGACTGACGCGTGCGTGCTGCAGCTTAAACTCCACTATGGCCTGCTACTGCTCGCACAGTCTCTCCAGCATGTGCAAGGTGGAGTTCCACCTGGTGGGCACGTCGCATATCAGGCGGTGAGCGGGAAGGCCGAAGTTACGTTGTAACGCAGACAGGCGAGCAGCGGCAGGATGTGAACGCCGGAAGCGCGCACAGACAGGCCTGCACTTTATGCAGCAGCTCTGGACATGTCGGGGTAGTTGTGAATGAATTTCTGCACCACCAAATTCAGCACATGCTCCAGGCAAGGGATGTGCGTCAAACCGGCTAGTCCCAGAGCTGCGACGAGATTTCGCCCATTATCGCACACCACCAGGCCGGGCTTGAGGCTCACCGGCAGCAACCACTCGTCGGTCTGTTGTTGTATACCCCGTCACAACTCCTGAGCGGTGTGGGGCCTGTCCCCCAAACATATGAGTTTCAGAATGGCCTACTGTGACTGACCGGATGAGCAGGTGGAAGAAGAGGAGGAGGAAGCCGAGTAGGAGGAGGAGGCTACAGGAGGCAAAGAATGATGCCCTGCGATCCTTGGTGGCGGAAGGACGTGCGCCAAACAACACTCCACCTGGGGCCCAGCCGCCACTACATTTACCCAGTGTGCAGTTAGGGAGATATAGCGTCCCTGGCCGTGCTTACTGGTCCACGTATCTGTGGTTAGGTGGACCTTGCCACAGATGGCGTTGCGCAGTGCACACTTGATTTTATCCGATACTTGGATGTGCAGGGAAGGCACGGAAGTCTTGGAGAAGTAGTGGCGGCTGGGAACAACATACTGTGGGATAGACATGGACATCAGCTGTTTGAAGCTGTCCATGTCTACCATCCTGAATGACAGCACTTCAAACGCCAGTAGTTTAGAAATGCTGGCATTCAGGCCCAGGGCTCAAGGGTGCTTAGGTGGAAATTTACGCTTTCTCTCCAAGGTTTGTCAGATGGAGAGCTGAACGCTGCCGTGTGACAAGATGGAGAATACTTTGTTATCTTCGTTTTGAGGAATATGACAAATACATTAGTCATATTCGCTAATTCTACTAAGCCAACCATAGTAAACCAGGTCTGAGTTGAAATCGCAATGTGATTAATTTTAGTTATATTAATCGCATTGCGATTTCAACGTAATTCTCAAATCCGACAGTACATTCTAGTATGGAGACATTCCCATGGTGATGGGGACACTCCATGAGCATGGAAGTCGGCAGAAGCGGCAACGGGCACTGACTGAAGCAGCCAGGAAGCCAGGAATCCTAAGGACAGGTAAGAACTACTTTTGGGAAGTGGGAAAGAAAAAAATATAACAATAATAAAAAACAAAAAAAAAACGAACATTTGAAATTGCAAATTTATAGCACTATATTTATAATATTTGCAAATTAGCGAAGTGCCGATATTCGTAAAAAAAATTCGACATTCGAATATTCGCGCTCAACACTAGTGGTGAAGTGGTGCTGTTCCGCAGAGCGACTGACCCGTGCGTGCTGCAGCTGAAACTCCACTATGGCCTGCTGCTGCTCGCACAGTCTCTCCAGCATGTGCAAGGTGGAGTTCCACCTGGTGGGCACGTCGCATATCAGGCGGTGAGCGGGAAGGCCGAAGTTACGTTGTAACGCAGACAGGCGAGCAGCGGCAGGATGTGAACGCCGGAAGCGCGCACAGACAGGCCTGCACTTTATGCAGCAGCTCTGGACATGTCGGGGTAGTTGTGAATGAATTTCTGCACCACCAAATTCAGCACATGCTCCAGGCAAGGGATGTGCGTCAAACCGGCTAGTCCCAGAGCTGCGACGAGATTTCGCCCATTATCGCACACCACCAGGCCGGGCTTGAGGCTCACCGGCAGCAACCACTCGTCGGTCTGTTGTTGTATACCCCGTCACAACTCCTGAGCGGTGTGGGGCCTGTCCCCCAAACATATGAGTTTCAGAATGGCCTACTGTGACTGACCGGATGAGCAGGTGGAAGAAGAGGAGGAGGAAGCCGAGTAGGAGGAGGAGGCTACAGGTGGCAAAGAATGATGCCCTGCGATCCTTGGTGGCGGAAGGACGTGCGCCAAACAACACTCCACCTGGGGCCCAGCCGCCACTACATTTACCCAGTGTGCAGTTAGGGAGATATAGCGTCCCTGGCCGTGCTTACTGGTCCACGTATCTGTGGTTAGGTGGACCTTGCCACAGATGGCGTTGCGCAGTGCACACTTGATTTTATCCGATACTTGGTTGTGCAGGGAAGGCACGGCTGTCTTGGAGAAGTAGTGGCGGCTGGGAACAACATACTGTGGGATAGACATGGACATCAGCTGTTTGAAGCTGTCCATGTCTACCATCCTGAATGACAGCACTTCAAACACCAGTAGTTTAGAAATGCTGGCATTCAGGCCCAGGGCTCAAGGGTGGCTAGGTGGGAATTTACGCTTTCTCTCCAAGGTTTGTCAGATGGAGAGCTGAACGCTGCCGTGTGACATGGTGGAGATGCTTGGTGACGGAGGTGGTGGTGTTGGTGGCACATCCTCTGTTTGCTAGGCGGCAGGTGCCAACGTTCCTCCCGAGGTGGAGGAAGAGTCCGTGGTAGCAGCAGAAGAGGGAGCAGGAGGAGCATGAGCGAGTTCCTTGTTTTTAAGGTGTTTATTCCACTGCAGTTCATGCTTTGCATGTAGATGCCTGGTCATGCAGGTTGTGCTAAGGTTCAGAACGTTAATGCCTCGCTTCAGGATCTGATGGCACAGCGTGCAAACCACTCGCGTCTTGTCGTCAGCACATTGTTTGAAGAATTGCCATGCCAGGAAACCCGTGTTTCGTCATCATCAGGAAACATCAGTGGTTGTGCGTCAGTGCATTCTATGTCTTCCACCACTGAGGAAGGGCTAGGTGGATTCCCTTGGGAAACCCTGATAGCAGAGACTTCAAACAGCATAAGAGACTGCTGCATAACTTGAGGCTCAGACAGTTTCCCTGATATGCATGGGGGTGATGTGACAAACTGATGGGGATTTATTTATCAGGCCTTGTATTTAGACACTAACACGCTGAGTGTAATATACCCTTTTACGGACAGATTTACACTTGGCCAGCAACAGCTGAAACCACTGATTTACGGTATTGCTATTTTGGCAATTGAATTTCACCCCAGAAAAAAATCTATCCTTTGCCGGAAACTATAAAA
>CM065590.1:552718850-552740152 GCA_033119425.1 Bufotes viridis | reverse complement strand
TTTGGGCCAAACTTGGGAGCGGAGTCTAAGTGTCCCCTGGTTTTCACCCTTTGTCCCGCTCCAGGATGCAGAAGCTGGACTCAGCTGCAGGAGACACCAGGTCGCTACCACAAGAGTGGTCCTGGTTAAGTGGCAGCTGGCCGGATCAGGCCAGAAAGCCCTGATGCTAGCAACGGGGAACAGGCAATATAGCAGACAGCCGCAGGATAATGCTGAGCTGAACAAGTGGTATAGCAGAGCTAGTGCTGTGAGAACAGCAGAGCTGAGTTAGTCCAGGTGGAGCTGGAGTCCGGGTCTTTAACTTGAGAGCAGCGAGGTACAAGAGGATCAAGCAGAGACGAGGTCAGGATACAGGCAGAGATCATAAACAGGATATCGAATGCAGTGAACAACAGGAGCCTTAGCTGTAGGAAGTACAATATTGCTCAGGCATTGCAGGAAGGGGGAAGCACCCTTATAAAGGTGGTGCCTGGCCAGGATTGGAGAGGGGGTGGAATCTGGGGCGTGCATTAACCCTTAAGGTACCAGGACGCCTGCGGCTCCTACAAGATACAACAGAAGCTGTCGTAGCCTGCAACAGTGCAGGAAAGCAGGTCCGGAGCCTGCAGCGAAGAGGAGGAGCCCCGCGTGCAGCTCGACTGAGGTACGTAGTCGGACGCACTGCACGCTGGCGGCTGCCAACTGCCATTGTTACAATACTTAACTGTTCTGATATTCACAGACCTACTGTGCATCATACTCAATCTCAACATGCGGTCTAATATATAGGCACGTTTACCTAGTTCACCCGCTGCGCCATTCATACTCTTCTGGCATAAATAGACTAATTGTGCATCAGACTTGGTCTCAAAAGGCAGTCTAATATATAGGTGCATTTTTCTAGTTCATCTGTTGCACCACTCATACTTAGTTACATTACAGGAACAACCTCTGTGCCCTCACCTGTCCTGCAACTTCCTCTTTCTTTTGTTGCTCCCTCTGCTCTGGAAGCAGTGTCGGACTGGGGTGGTTTGGGCACACCAGTGGAATTGATTCTGCACTTTACCGTGTGCATTTTAGTACACAATACAGTGGGCAAAACAGAATTATATTGTGCACTATTACACTTGTGGGGAGTCGCTCTGGTAGACAGCGGTGCGGGTGCAGTTTAGAGGCAAAACAAGGAGTCCAGATTGTGCATCAAACAGTGTTTTATTCACACTTGCACACCAGAAATGAAAACAGTCTCTTGGTGACAGTTCACACACAACAGAAATCATGTGGCAAAACCAAAAACAGGCCAACACAGGTTCAGTCACCTTGGGTGGTTTAAGTGCGGTTCACACCTAGCAGTCGGTTCAGCCGCAGGCGATTCCTCCTTCAGGTTGCAGGGAAACACCACCTTGCTGAGCTCTGTCCTCCAGCACAGAGAACTCCTCAGCCCTGTTAGCAGGCTCCAGGATAATCACACTCAGACACAGCTGATGGCTGTGTTTTATACCCAGCCCAAAACTCGGACTGGACCGTGGGGAGCAGCCACCCACCCTACTCTTTAGCTGCTCCCAGTAAGAGCCGGCCCGGATCGGCTTTGCAGCCATGCTATTTAAAAGAGTCAAAACAGCACTAGCTGCTGCAGACAAAAACCCGGCTCTCACCTCACCGAGGCCAGCAACCTCGGTGACACGTACCTGCCATCGCATATGACACCTTGCACCTTACCACATACCTCCCTTTGTTCAACCCTGAGGGGTGAACACACGTGAGGCAGTGGACGCGGGACAGGGCATCTGCGTTGCCCTGCAAGCGGCCTGCCCTGTGTTCCACGGAAAACTTGAAATTTTGAAGAGATAGGAACCACCTGGTGACCCGAGCATTCCTCTCCTTGGCCTGACTCATCCATTTGAGGGGGAATGGTCGGTCACCAGACGGAACCTCCTCCCTAACAGGTAGTAGCGGAGAGACTCGAGTGCCCACTTGATAGCCAGGCACTCCTCTCCACTATACTATATCTGGACTCGGCGGGACTGAGCTTACGGCTCAGGAAGACAACGGGATGTTCTTCCCCGTTGACCTCCTGCGACAGTACCGCACCGAGGCTCACCCTCCGAGGCGCCGGTCTGTACGACAAACTCCTTGTTGAAGTCGGGTGTCACCAAAACCGGGACCCACACAGGGCCGACTTCAACGCGGAGAAAGCCTCCTCCGCCTTCTCACTCCAGCTAACCCTCCCAGACTTTCGCCCCTTCAACAGGTCTGTCAATGGCGCTGCTATTGTGGCAAAGTGGGGCACAAACCTCATGTAGTAACCTACAATCCCCAGGAACGACTTTACCTGCCTGGTGGTGACCGGTCGGGGCCAGTTACGAATGGCCTCTACCTTAGTTACCTGAGGTTTGATGACTCCTCGCCCAATTACATATCCCAGATATTTTGTCTCCTCTAACCCTATGGAGCACTTCTTTGGGTTAGCGGTCAGTCCGGCTTTCCTCAGGGCATCCACTACCGCCTGCACCTTGGGTAAATGGCTTTCCCAGTCGGTGCTGTGGATGACTACATCATCTAAGTAGGCCGAGGCGTACCGACGATGTGGTCGCAGCACTATGTCCATTAACCTTTGGAAAGTGGCGGGGCGCCATGCAGGCCAAAGGGTAACACCTTGTAGTGATACAGGCCCTGCGGGTAACAAATGCGGTTTTTTCCTTAGCCGACTCGCTAAGGGTACCTGCCAGTACCCTTTAGTGAGGTCCAGCACAGAAAATAACGGGCTTGTCCTAAACTTTCAACCAGCTCGCTCTACTCGGGGCATGGGATACGCGCCAAACTTGGATACTTCATTTAACTTGCGAAAGTCGCTGCAGAACCGCAACGTCCCATCCGGCTTGGGTATTAGGACTATGGGACTGGCCCACTCACTTTTCGACTCCTCAATGACCTCGAGCTTCAACATTAACTGTACTTCCTCCGCGATGGCCCGTCGCCGAGCCTCGGGTACCCGGTATGGTTTTAACCGGATCTTGGCCTGAGGCTCAGTGACGATGTCATGTTGGATGAGAGACGTGCGGCCAGGGAGGTCCGAGAACACATCCGTGTTCCGACTGATGAACTCCTGACTTCCTGAACTTGTTTGGAAGACAGGCTGTCTGCAATTTTTACCGTGGTTACTGCTTCACAGGCCTCGAACTGTGGGGCTGGACCCTTTCACCTAGAAGCCCTGGCCGGGGGCTGTGGTCGCCGGCCGTGTCCCTATCTTTCCACGGCTTTAGTAAATTCACGTGGTACACCTGCTCGGCTTGCGCCGCCCTGGCTGGTGTACTTTGTAATTTACTTCCCTACTTTCGATCACCTCATAGGGGCCCTGCCACCTAGCTAGGAACTTGCTGTCAAGGGTGGGTACCAGAACCAACACCCGATCTCCCGGCTTGAAGCCCCGCACCCGAGCCTGACGATTGTACACCCTACTCTGGGCTTGTTGCGCTGCCTCCATATGCTCCCGGACCAGCGGCAACACCTTTTCCATCCGTTCCTGCATCTGGGTGACATACTCAATGACACTTTTGTGGGGGACAGGCTGTTGTTCCCACGCTTCCTTGGCGATATCCAACAGGCCCCGAGGGTGTCTGCCATAAAGCAGTTCGAAGGGCGAGAACCCAGTAGAGGCCTGGGGCACCTCTCGCACTGCGAACATGAGATAGGGCAGAAGCAGGTCCCAGTCCTTCCCATCTCTAGACACCACCCTCTTTAACATATTTTTTAAAGTTTGGTTAAACCTCTCAACAAGACCGTCTGTTTGCGGATGGTAAACGGACGTCCGTAATCTGCTTTATACGCAACAATTTACACAGTTCCTTCATAACTTTGGACATAAAAGGGGTCCCTTGGTCTGTCAGAACCTCTTTGGCAGGCCCACACGGGAAAACATTTCCATTAACTCTTTGGCAATGAGTTTAGCTGAGGTATGTCGCAGAGGCACCGCCTCCGGATACCGAGTGGCATAGTCGAGAACTACCAGAATGTGTTGATGGCCCCTGGCAGATTTTGGTACAGGCCCACTAGATCCATAGCGATTCGCTCAAACGGGACCTCAATAATTGGAAGCGGTACCAGAGGACTACGGAAATGTGGCTGGGGGCTATTTATCTGACAGGTGGGACAGGACTTACAATAATTTTCTACCTCCTTGAACACACTGGGCCAATAAAACCGCTGCAGTATGCGGTCCTGGGTTTTCTGCCACCCCAGGTGTCCCCCAAGAACATGTTGGTGGGCAAGCTCCATGACAAGCCTGCGATACGCTGTGGGCACCACCAACTGTTCAACAGGCTCACCTCGGATTTGGTTCACCCGATACAACATATCCTGAAGGACAATGAATCGCGGAAACATTAATTCAGCCCCAGGTTTCTGGGGTTTACCATCAATTATTATGACACTTTCCCAGGCTCTGGTTAGGGTTTGGTCCCGGTGTTGTGCGGTCCCAAAATTTTCCCCGGAGACATTGAGGTCTGCCAACTCAGGTCCCGGTGGCAAGTCCTCCGTGTCTCCCACCATTACACTCAGTGGGGTTGTCTCCCCTCTATCACAGAAGTGGTGGTCACCCCTACCGCAGGCCCTTCGGACTCGGGCTCCCAGGGCTCTGGCCTCCCACAGGAACCAGGCCACTCTGCTAGGGTTACCCCTGTCTCAGGGCTATTAGTCACTTTCACCTCAGGCCATAGTGACGGAAAACCAGGGAAGTCTCTCCCAATTATTAGTTCATACGGTAGCTTGGCGGAGATCGCCACTTCACAAGTCCATGTGCCGGCCGCCGTGGACAGAGACATTACAGCCGTGGGATAATCCTTTAAGTCTCCGTGTATGCACACCACCCCAACTTTCCGGCCCGTATACTGGGAGGGCTGTACCAGGGCAGCACTTACCAGGGTTACTAGGCTCCCTGAGTCCAGCAGCGCCACTGCAAGATTATCACCGACTTGCACCTGGCACAGATGACGATTGTCTAGGGTCTCGGGGTGCCGGTCGCACACAGTCTCCGGGCATACATGGAAGCCCGATACCCATAATTGGTCTCCATGGGTTCTCCCCACTGTGGACAGTCGGCCCTCACATGGCCAGGCTCGTGACACCGCCAGCAGACTATCGGGCCGGGTCTACAGGGGTACACCCCGAGCAGGTTTCTCGGGTACCAGTCGTCGGGACTGGATGGGAGACCTCCGGGGTTTGACCGGCCCCCTCCCAACAACACCCCCTTTCAAGGTTCTTGTGGCCTCATAGCGCTCGACCAGGTCGACCATGTCCAAGGCATTAGTGGGTGACACCTGGCCGATCCAGTGCTGCAGGGGGTATGGCAAGGCCCTCCAGAAGATGTCAGCCAGCAGACGGTCCAGCATAGCAGCCGGACTTAGAACCTCAGGCTGCAGCCACTTTTGCAACCTGTGCAGCAACTCATAATACTGCGGCCTGGCGGGTTCAGCCGTATTAAAGTTCCACTGGTGGACCCGCTGAGCCCGGACTAACACGTTCACCCCCAGTCTTGCCAGGATCTCACCTTTCACGGTCGGGTAGTCAGCTGCTTGGTCATCTGGGAGGTCAAAAATACTTGCTGGGGTCCAGACGCCAGGAACGGAGCGACGACCTCTGCCCACTGTTCTCGGGTAATTTCTCCCTCACGGCCACCTTCTCGAACACCGCCAGATAGGTCTCCACATCATCCGAGGGGGTCATCTTAGGGATCGCGGCACGGACAGCTTTCCGGGCATCGTGGACGCGGTGGGACGCTCCTGCCGCTGCAACGCCATCACGTGCTGTAGCAGTAGCTGGTTGGTCTCCCGCTGCTGCACGTTAGCCTCTATGAGGGCTTTCACAGCCGCCTCCATTTTGTCAGGGATCACAGGCTGCAACTTTGCCGGCTTAATATAGGACATTCACTTCTGCTCAGCAAAAACAAAGTTCGGCGTTCACGCCAGCCTCACTGCGCATGCCCGCATCCGACACCAAATGTGGGGAGTCGCTCTGGTAGACAGCGGTGCGGGTGCAGTTTAGAGGCAAAACAAGGAGTCCAGATTGTGCATCAAACAGTGTTTTATTCACACTTGCACACCAGAAATGAAAACAGTCTCTTGGTGACAGTTCACACACAACAGAAATCATGTGGCAAAACCAAAAACAGGCCAACACAGGTTCAGTCACCTTGGGTGGTTTAAGTGCGGTTCACACCTAGCAGTCGGTTCAGCCGCAGGCGATTCCTCCTTCAGGTTGCAGGGAAACACCACCTTGCTGAGCTCTGTCCTCCAGCACAGAGAACTCCTCAGCCCTGTTAGCAGGCTCCAGGATAATCACACTCAGACACAGCTGATGGCTGTGTTTTATACCCAGCCCAAAACTCGGACTGGACCGTGGGGAGCAGCCACCCACCCTACTCTTTAGCTGCTCCCAGTAAGAGCCGGCCCGGATCGGCTTTGCAGCCATGCTATTTAAAAGAGTCAAAACAGCACTAGCTGCTGCAGACAAAAACCCGGCTCTCACCTCACCGAGGCCAGCAACCTCGGTGACACGTACCTGCCATCGCATATGACACCTTGCACCTTACCACACACTACATCAATTTTTTTTCATGAAACAACGAACTCAGGGCTTTTAGTTGATAACATGTTGGTTATTTACAGTAAGCAGCGTGGATGGTACTAATTGAACCACACAGTCCCTCAGCCAGGCTAAACAACATCCAAAGTGTAGAAAATGTTTGCCAGCAACTGAAAAAGTTTATTGGAGTGAATATATCATAAGGATAAGGCTACACTGTGACACTGGTCGCGCAGCAGCTGTCACGGCCCGGATCACTAAGTAGTGGTGATTCAAAAGAAATGAATGGGATCTTCATGACAGTCATAAGAAATCCAACAAATAAAAAGTATTTATGTAACGAACGAAAAAAAACTTATGGCTGTCAAAAATGTATGTACTATAAACAATAATAAAAAAAAATGGTGGCTACACATGTTACAAAGTGAAAATAAAAGCCCGGGAGTGAGATATTACCCATAATGCTGTGCAGCCAGCCTATCAGCAGATAGCCATCCCTGTGATCTCACAACCCTATGAAAGCCTCATTCCGAGCGGACATCAGCATTTCACTGTGAATTGAGCATAGGGACGTTTCATAGAGATGCAGTAAGTGCTAGGAATAGTGTTTTAGCAATCTTTTAATTTTGGATATGGATAGTGCAGGGACAGTGTAGGAAGATTGTATTGAGAGTTTTTTAAATGCTGTAGGGAGAGCATAGGGAGACTACAGGGACAGTGCAGGGACAGTAGAGGCTGAGTGTACTCACCGTCTGCATCTTGTTCAACTGCTACGCCATTCAAACTTAATCTGTTCTGATATACACAGACCTACTATGCATCAGACTCAATATCAACAGGCGGTCTAATATATAGGCACATTTACCTAGTTCACCTGCTGCGCCATTCATACTCTTCTCTTCTGGCATAAATAGACTAACTGTGCATCAGACTTGTTCTCAAAAGGCAGTCTAATATATAGGTGCATTTTTCTAGTTCATCTGCTGCACTACTCATACTTAATCTGTTCTGATTCTCGTCTGATTCAGTCTCAACAGGTGGTCTAATATTTAAGCGCGTTTAGTTCACCTGCTGTGCCAGTCATTCTTAATCTTTTCTGTTATACATAGACTTACTGTTTGTCAGACTCAATGTCGACAGGTGGTCTAATATATAGGTGCGTTTATCTAGTTCACCTGCTGCACCTTTCATACTTAGTTACATAGTTACATTACAGGAACAACCTCTGTGCCCTCACCTGTCCTGAAACTGCCTCTTTCTTTTGCTGCTCCCTCTGCTCTGGAAGCAGTGTCGGACTGGGGTGGCTTGGGGCCACCAGTGGAATTGATTCTGGAGGCCCACTGTACAGCTACCATAAATTGAAATGTTTTTGGTCTCATGCACTTGACCGTGTGCATTTTAGTACACAATACAGTGGGCAAAACAGAATTATATTGTGCACTATTACACTACATCAATTTTTTTTCATAAAACAACAAACACATGGCTTTTAGTTGATAACTTGTTGGCTATTTACAGTCAGCAGCGTGGATGGTACTAAATTAACCACACAGTCCCTCAGCCAGAAACTGTCGCGGCCAGGATCACTAAGTAGCGGTGATCCTAAAGAAATTAATGGGATCTTCATGAGAGTCATAAGAAATCCAACAAACAAAAATTATTTATGTCACGGACGAAAAACCTTATGGCTGTCAAAAATGTATGTACTATAAATAAATTAATAAAAAGAAAAAAAGGGAAAATGTGCCTAGTCTTGAAAAGTCCAGGAAGAGGACCAGTCATGAACAGTCTAACCTTTGTTTTTATTTTTTTGTAAAGGAATGGGAAAGAAAGGAAATCTGCTTTTTTAATGGCATGTACTGTAATTTGATTTGTATTACATTTTTTTGTGCTTTGTTACTTTATACACTGTCACCATGTACTGGAAATGCTATATAATATATATTACTAAGTGCCATGGTCGTAAGGACGCTGTTCCACCTAATGGCTGCTGCATGGCCAAATACCAGAAGTCGGCACTGTCTACAAATCTACTAAGGTTTACTACTTGCTGATTCTTAATAGCCATGTGATTCTAGGCAATCTCTTAATTTATTTGTATACCATACAGACTTTAGTTTTTTGCTACATGGGATGACACCACTGTTCAGAATGTTGGCTGGCAACAGCAGATGATGGTTTGGATGCAACATCAGTGACTATCATTATTGCAAGGTAAGTGGCCAGATTTTGTGGCAGAATATTTTGCGACTGAAAATCAGTTTCATTCATTTGAATAGGGCAGTAAGCATATGAATTTTTGCAAGCCCATTAAGGTGAATGGAACTGATTTTCAGTCCCGGAATTTTCTGTCACAAAGCCTGCCACGTGTGAAGATATGCGCCGTTTTTCTGTGCGGATTTTTATATGGAAAAACCGCAGAGTAATACAGCACCAGTATTAAACGTATCAGATTAGACATGTACACTTTCTGTGCAGAAACTAACCTGGCATGTGCATTTAGAAGTCATGTCAACTGTTGGTGTGATTTGGCACATTGCAATCTGCAGCAAATCTGCAAAAATCTGCGGTTTTTGGAGCAAATGTGGTGTTTCCTACACATGGATACAGGTATATGAACAGAAAATCTACACATCTGTACATAACTGCATGTGTTTTGTGCGAATTTGCTATGGTTTTCTCATAATTTGCACCCTTGTATTGCAAAGGTTGAAATCTCCCCAAAAAATTGTACAAACAATTGACAAGCTGTGGGTTTCAAAAACACACAGCAGGTAAATTTCGGCGTTGAAGAAAAAAGCAAAGCACATGAGATATCATCTCTTTGCTGGTACTGTATTAAGCTGCTGTTTGTTGGCATAAAAACCTATGGGAAAAACATGTAATCTGCATCATGTGCAGGCACTCTAAGGATCCATTCAGATGTCTGTAGGACATATCTAGGTCTGCATCCTTTCTGCAATTTTGTGGAACAGGTGCGGACCCGTTCATTTCATTCCGCGGCACTGCAATAAAGAGCATTTCCCATACTGGCCCACAATCGCAGTCAAGAATAGGCATTTCTATCATAGGGCGGGCCACGTGCGGTCTACGAAATGCAAAACGCAGACAGCCGGTATCCGTGTTTTGCAGATCTCCAACTTGCGGACCGCAAAATACTTATGGACTTCTGAATGGACCCTAAAGGTGCAGCATTTTGCAGTATGGTAAACTGCAACTTCCAGCAGGTCCTGAAGGTCTGCATTTGACAGGACATGATGGGAGTTGCAAATTCCAGTTGGAAAGGCAGAAAAACCTGAAAATTACTGCTGTTTTTTTTTTTACAGTAAATACCTATTTTATCTTGGGGACTAGCATGTGACACTATGGATTACTGGCTCCTTAACTGGAATGCCGAGGCAGGCTTCTGTTCTGGCTGCCTTCATCAGTCAGCATCCTGTCTGACTGCAAACCAGTAACCGCACTCTGCAGAGGCTGTAGAATGTGGGCGGGCAGCTGGGGATGCTGCCTGTCTCTGTGTGCCATCAATAAGATGACGATTGCAGACGTAGTTCACTCTTCAGGAGGAGGTACGCACAGTGAAAGAATATGGGCCACATCTCTACAGCAACACAGGCAGCAACCTATTACTTGCTGCACTTTCCTCCTCCCTGGACCCACCAAAGCTAATTCAGTTAGCGGAGAATGTACTGTATATACATCAGCAGCATGACATCCGATCAGCAGGCAGATTACATAAAACTGCCTGACGGTCAGGTGCGGCGCTAATGATCTATATACATTAGCTGGTAGGGCACTTACCTTCCTGCAAATGAGTCTGTTAGATAGTGCAGACTAGGGCCCACCAAGGAATTCACCGCCACCCCAGCGGGCCAGTCCGACCCTGTCTGGAAGTAGTGTATGCTGCTGGCTCTGCTCCGTTTTTCAGTGAGGACAAGCTTATTGTGGACAGTCAGCAGCTACAGGCCAGCACAGATTTGGAGGAAAACTGCTGTGTCCTCCTTTAGGCGTGCAACTTGCGATAATGACAGTTGGGTGGGAGCATGTGTTGCGAGTGGTCAGACTTGGCCATGAGACTGGTGAGGGAGACTTAATTGTCAACCAGACGGTAGTGGATGATGATGTAACCGATGATGTCACACGTGGAAGCAGAGTGAAGAGGAGGCATCATCATCAGCAGGTGAGGGTGGCAACAGGCTTGTGACACTGTAGCAGGGTGGCACGTGCCGATGAGCCAGCAGGGTGGAAGCAGTGGGAGATCTGGAGCCAAACGTGCCCAGGGTAGACTGTCTAATACTCAGGACTGGAGCCTACCTGTCAGGAAAAAAAATGTGAAGTACAGGATCATAAAGGCAGCAGCAGGCAGTCATCACGGAGTAGTGGGGGTAAAATGCCATACTTGGCAGTGTGGGAATTTTTTATCAAGTCACTGGAGTTTATTAGTGTGGAGGTATGTAGGATGTGACAGAAGGTTAAGTGCGGTCAGGGTGCTAATGTTTGCACGTCGTCCCTGTGTCAGCACATGGAGCGTCACCATAAAGTGGCTTGGGAAAACGGTGACACTAATGTAGTGATACAGCCTGATGCAGCAACTGTTGCATCTCCCAGTGGCCCCCCCACCTTCTCTAGCTGTCAGGGTTTCCCAACCTCAGCAGAAGAAAGCTTTTGGTCCTTCCCTTCATCTATTGCTCCTGATTCTCCTCTTTCTCCCACTCCTTGTCACTTGTTTTGCCAACAATCGATTACGGAGTTGATTGCAACAGTATGTGTGCACTCATCCTCCTCGTTGTAATCATGGGATTTCTGCGCAGATGTCCTCTTCTGCCTCCTCATCCTCCACCTTGTCCTCAGCCTCCACACAGTTCAGAGTGTTCCTCCAGCATATCACCTATGCAAAGCGGTTGTCGCACGATTCTGTACCTAGTCAGCCTGGTGAACGGAGTCACACCGGGAAGGAACTGCTCCGTATCATCAACCAAGAAATCGAATCCTCGCTGTCTCCTCGCCAACTGGAGATAGAAACTAATAAACGGAAGAACATTCTGTCTGCACTGTGTAAGGGAGTGCTGACCCATGCACCCTGCATGGCGCATGTCTTCAATCTGGTTGGCAATAGTGATGAGCGGCAGCTGTAATATTCGAATTTGCGATATTTTGTAAATATTTGGTAGAATATTCGTCATATATTCGCAAATTCACAAATTCGCTGTTATTTTCTAGATTGCAAAAATTGGCAATGTAATATTTGGAAATGCGTGTGCAATACAGGCGTGGGTCACTATAGATACATTTTTCAAACTGCTCAAAGTTTAATGAGACTGGAATAAACGGTTGGCACAGCAGAACATTTCAATAGCTTTATATGCTGATAGAGTGCTCCAATATATTCGCGATGGCGCAAATCGGCAATGATGATACGAATATTTTGGTGCAAAACGTGCAACTTCACATTTTAACAGATCTGACTACATATTAGTGATTGGTGCACTAAGTATTGTTGTGAACTTGTGACATCACAGCACTATGTATGTATGTACTGTATGTAGCATACATACATACAGCACTATGTATTGTGGGGGGGTTGCTCTGGTAGACAGCGGTGCGGGTGCAGTATAGAGGAAAAGAGAGTCCAGGTAGTGCAGCAAACAGTGTTTTATTTCACACTTGCACAAACAAAACTCAAAACAGTCACTTAGTGTTACTTCACACACATAGCAAAAACTTGAGGCAAAACAAAAGTCCAAGACTGAATCAAATTCACCTGTGTGGTTTAGGTGCGTGTTCACACCCGGCTGTCAGCTCAGCCGCAGGAAAGTCCAACCTCAGGCTTCCAGGCAGACTGCACGCCTCTTTGCAAGCTCTTGCTTCCAGCCCTGAGAGCTCCACGGAACACCAGCAGTTTCCAGGTTAAATCACCTCAAATCCTAGGTGTTAGTTCACACCTGGCTGAATGCTCAGCAACATAAAAAGTCCACTGACCGTCTTTAAATGGCCTGCTCTCCTGACACACAGGTCTCAGCTTTTCAGCCCAGCACAGGGCTCAGATCCCAAACACAGAGAGAGAGTTTGCATAAAAGCCAGCTGTCTTTTAAAGGCACCTAGGCATTAACCCAAAAAAAACCGGACCGGCACCTAAAATCCGGTCCAGTATTTGCCCTCACCTGGCTGCAATCAACCCAGCAGCACAGGCTGAAAGGAAAATACCTGCTTTTTACCACCAAACCTCTCACTGTGTCACAGTATGTAGCATGTATGTATGGACAGCAGAACCTAGCTACACTATATCACTATCTAACCTACACTAACTATCTCCCACTAACTATCTGTATGATATATATATATATATATATATATATACTAACTAACTAATTATCTATCTAAGGTAATGTGACAAATAGAAACGAGAGAGCACTGTAATAAACTGTAATAAACTGTAGAAAATAGCTGTGGGGAGTGTTAGGGAGATTATTATACTGTAGCCCCTTGCTGTTGAAAATGATGTATAGAAAAGGGAGAGGAAGGAGTCCAATGGCAGTGGCATTGCTAGAAACGAGGTGCAGGGATGAATGCAGTATATAAGAGAGGGATCCGGAGTGCTGGACTGGGAACAGGAGGGAGACCAGCAGGTCCCAGAGTAGGCTTTGAAGCCAGAAGCGTGGTCAAGAGGAGGCAGCGGTCGGTACACAGGATCGTAGTTCAAGCAATGAAGGATGAGACAAAACGTGGTCGGTAAGCAGGCAGCGGTCGGTTCACAGGATCGTAGCTTCAGGCAGTTGGGAGGAGGCAGAGCTTGACTATGGCTGAGAGCACAATAATCAGGCAAGGAGGAAGTGATGTCGTTGGCTTTAAATAGGGAGTGCATGGCTGAGGCTAGTTGAGCTGATTTCACTGGGAACTAGGATCTAAGGTAGAACACCAGGGTCTACAGGAATGGAGCTGTCCAGAATGATGGGTAGCTCAGTCAGTAGCTTCGAGTCCTGACAGGGAGGTTCTTTTATAGTAAGGGGTAGACAACTTTCCTATTGGTTGCCAGGGATGTTGCTAAGCTAAGACAAAGACATTGCAGCCTTCTCATTGGGCCACAAGCAAAATGGGAGGTGACTGATGAAAAAAAAAAAGTAGACTATTAAAAAATACGAATATATTTCACAATATTCTAAATATTCATGAATATTCGAAGTTGCGATATACGCAATCAAAATCCCAATTCGCATATTCGTGCCCAACACTAGTTGGCAACTGGTTCCTCAAGTCTTCAACTGAACTAATAGAGCTGTTAAAAATGTCCAGGAAACTGTGCACGCACTTCAGCCACTCTAACCGTGCAAAACACTCCCTCCTTGACCTGCAAAGGCAGAATGGTGTTCCCCTATATCAACTCATATGCAGCACTTCCACAAGTTTGAACTCCACGCTCTGCATGTTGTATGAGCAGAGTAAACCCGGAAGCGGCTTCATGTCACCCAGCAATGGAACAGGCGATTATCATTAATGTAGGCCGCAGGCACCCAGACAGAGGAGAGGTCCATGCACGGCAAAAAGAGATTAATGTCACCCACCAAAGCAACAGGCGATTATCTGAAATGTTGCCCCTGGCACCCAGACAGAGGAGAGGGCAATGGACGGCAAAATAGGCTTCATGTCACCCACCAATGCAGCAGGCCACTTTCAGTAATTTAGGCCTTAGCACCCTGACTGAGGACAGAGGTCCCGTAACAGAAAAACAGGTTTCATGTCACCCAGCAATGGAAAAGGCGATTATATTTAATGTAGGCAGCATCCACCCAGACAGAGGAGAGAGGTCACATAACAGCAAAACAGTCTTCATGTCACCCAGCAATGGAACAGGCTATTATCATCAATGTAGGCCGCAGGCACCCAGACAGAGGAGAGAGGTCCCGTAACAGCAAAACAGGCTTCATGTCACCCAGCAATGGAACAGGCAATTATCATTAATGTAGACCGCATCCACCCAGACAGAGGAGAGAGGTCACATAAGAGCAAACCACAGGCTTCATGTCACCCAGCAATGGAGCAGGCCATATTCAGTAATTTAGACCCCTGGCACCAAAACCGAGGAGAGAGGTCACATAACAGCAAAACAGGCATCATGTCACCCAGCAATGCAGCAGTCGATTATCATAAATGTAGGCATTCAGGACCATGGATCGAGGGTGGGTAGGTGGTTATTTTCTCTTTCTCTCCGGTGTTTTGGAAATGGAAAGCTGAACGCTTGCCTGTGACATGGTGGAGATGCTTGATGATGGTGACGGAGGTGGTGGTGGTGTTGGTTGGACATCCTTTGTTTGCTGATTGCCAGGTGCCACGTTGAAACTATAGGTGGAGGAAGATTTTTATGCTGCAATTTAAAATGGGAACTTGTACGCTGTATGCACAAGTGGTTTGTTGACCCAAAACAAGGATTTTTTCAATAAAACACAGAAAATCAGTATTTCACTGCTATTAATAAAACTTAGCTATTTCTACGGTTTATGCAAAAGTGGTTTGTGGACCCAGAACAAGGATTTTTTTAATATAACACAGAAAAGCAGTATTTCACTGCTATTAATAAAACGTAGCTATTTCTACGGCTTATGCAAAAGTGGTTTGTGGACCCAGAACAAGGATATTTTTTAATAAAACACAAAAAAGCTGTATTTTACTGCTATTAATAAAACATAGCTATTTCTACGGTTTATGCAAAAGTGGTTTGTGGACCCAGAACACTTATTTTTTTTAATAAAACACAGAAAAGCAGTTAGTCATTGCTATTAATAAAACATAGCTATTTCTATGGTTTATGCAAAAGTGGTTTGTGGACCCAGAACAAGGACTTTTCTTAATAAAACACAGAAAAGCTGTATTTCACTGCTATTAATAAAACGTAACTATTTCTACCTTTTATGCAAAAGTGGTTTGTGGACCCAGAACACGGATTTTTTTTAATAAAACACAGAAAAACAGTATTTCACTGCTATTAATAAATTGTTGGTATTTCTGCGCTGTATGCACAAGTGGTTTGTGGACCCAGAACAAGAATATTTTTTTAATAAAACACAGAAAAACGTTGTTATTTCTATGCTGTATGTACAACTGCTTTGTGAAGCAAGGATATTGCTTTTTTCCCACAAAAAAAAAATGTATTCACTATTTCACTGCAGAAATGTCAAATGTGTATTTGGGTCGTGTATTTGGAACTGCTTTGTGGACCAAAAATATTTCTATTTTTCCCAAAAATACATTGAGGCTCTATTTCACGGCAGAAATGTCAAATGTGTATATGGGCGGGTATTTCACACTGTATTGTGAATCGGAAATAAAGTTTTTTTCCCAGGAAACACACTGATACACTACAGAAATATTAAATTGTTCAGAAATTGTACAGAAATATTAAACTGTTTTGAACACCAGGAATACGTTGGTTTTTTTTTTCACTGAAGAAATTTAAAATATGTATTTGGCGGAGTTTTTAACACTGCTTGATGAACCAGGAATACTTCTATTTTTCCCAAAAATACACTGAGGCTCAATTTCACGGCAAAAATGTCAAATGTGTATTTGGGCAGTGTATTTCAAACAGTTTTGTGGACCAAGAATAAAGTTTTTTTTTAATTATACCAAAGGTAATGTAGGGGATTTGAGCAGCCAGAAACAAAGCATTTTCTCCTTCACTGAGCTACCAAAAAGGATTAAGCTGATGTCCCTGCCAGGCTGGCAGACATGCAGTACACCGCAGTGGCTAAAATGGCCACCGACCCCCACCTCTGTAACAGATGGTTTTAAAAAAAAAAATCCTTGGCAGTGGCTGGGTACAGAAATGTAGGATTGCTGAAGCTCCCTCCCTCTCAATTTGCTGGATCTTATGGTTTAATGTACAACAGGTTCTGCAGATTTCTTCCCTAATCTGTCCCTCACAGAAGCGGCAGCATCCAATCCCTTCACCGAGAAGAGCAGAGTAACGTGTGGTGCTACTTGACTCCAGCTTAAATAGAGGTTGGGTCAAATGCTGCACTCAGCCAATCACAGCCATGCCATTAGTAGGCATGGCTGTGATAGCTTCTTAGGGCAAAGAAGTAAAACGCTTGCTGATTGGCTGCTGTGCAGCCCTTCTGAAATCGGGAAGAATCACCGAATAACGGACCCGAACCCAAACTTTTATTAAAATGTTCGGGTTCGGGTCCGGGTCCCGAACACCCCCAAATTCGGTACGAACCCAAACTACAGTTCGGGTTCGCTTAACCCTATCAGTGATTTCAACACAAACTTATGGCTGACACCCTTTGCACTCTTGTCAGTGGGGCTCTACTTGTATAAGCGTTTAATTGAACAGGTTCTGTAGACATCTATTTGTAATCAGCTGATGATGGTGTAAAATAAGTGCGCTCTTTCACGCTACAGTAGGATCTTGGGCCTCTGCACGGTTCTTTAGACCTGGCGCTAACATCGACTTGTAAGGCTGAATTCACACTTGCGTTATTTGGTCAGTTTTGGCCAAGTAACTGCCCAAATAAGTGAAATGTGCAGTGATTCTAAGTGCGACGCCTGTCATGTGTGTGTCATACTCACAGTATTATTTAACTACCACAGCAGACTCACTATGCATGTTACTGCAAGGTACAGTGTTCTACACCACTATACAGGCTCTCTGCAGCCAGGAAATAGCAGTTTATACATTTGGATCTAATCTTTTCGGACAATTCGGCGAACCGGCCGAATCGAATTTTTAAGAAATTCGCTTATCTCTAGTTATGACCACCCTGTAATCCAGCAGTGGTGGTCGTGCTTGCACACTATAGGAAAAAGTGCCACAGGAGTACACATAGGCCAGTCCTTTTTCCTATTGTGTGCAAGCGGACCACTGCTGCTTAATAACAGGGTGGTCATAACCCCTTGAAATGAGACGTGTATAATGGGATGGAAAAATTGAATCAAGCCAGCAAAGGAGGTAATATGGACAATCACAATATATGAATAAGTGCCTTGTATTTACTTTCGCTACATCATAAATGCTATTTGCTGAAGTAAGACATCACTAAAGCAATGTAAAAGTGCGAACTTTGGCCCTGAGCATTGAGGCATCAATAGCCCTTGATCTTGAAATGGTTAAGCTATGGGAAAGTAAACCACACAAAGCTCAGTCCTCCTAAAGGCATCAATGCTGTCTGTTAAGACCTTATAAAATAAATGTAGAGTAACTGTGCACTGATTCAATTGAGGTCACTGTTCTCATATGAATTATTCTCTCGCCTGTACCATAAGTGGTGTACTTGGAAAAGACATTGCAAAGAATATATATATATATATATATATATATATATATATAATATATTTTTTTTGCTTTCGTCGAGAACTTATTTCTTGTTCTGGACACAAAGGTTTTCAACAGTCAAATGATTCAAGCTCCAGCTCAGTACCTTTCACAGATGCAAGGCATTTCCAAGCATTTTCTGCAGCTATCTCTCTCTAAATCACTGCGTTCAGGGCAAACAGATGCTGTAAGATGCGTCACAGTCAGCGACTCCAAATAAGGCTGTCTTGGAAATATGTGCCAAAATCTTACCTCCTATTAATAGTTTACAATCCAGTAATATTCACCGCATAATATCCACAAATTATAATTACAATGTATTTTCAAAACCTTTTTTAGGTCTGCCAAAAAAACTGAAAAGTCCTCCAGAATATGTTAGATTTTATAATTGTCTGAACGGCTATTGAGTCAGCTGTGTTAAAGCCGCTGCCTCTTTTATAACAGCTCCATGTGACGTCGCAAACCGGGATTAGTGGATTATGTTAGTCTAAGGAAAACATATCCCATGGTGATAATTTTCCTAGAGACATTTGATTAGAGAAGGCTTAAGCAACGTGTGGAACTCCCGCTGGGGGTACTAGAGGCTAGAAGAGCCTATATATAAATATAGAGTATGGTCCTCACTCCCTTCATTAATTGTTAGTGCTACCATAGTCAATCCTCTGCTCTAAATATGTAACCTGTCTTTTCTAACAGTAAAAGCCACAAGTCCTAATCAGATCATATGATAACCATTAGGCTAGGCTTCCCTGTAGCATGGCAGTGCCCACAAGTTGTGGAGAAAATTGCAGTAATTCCATGACTGTGCTGCAACTTCAATTTTGCCATAAGGTAAAAAAGTTCATATTGTCACAGTTTTTTCAGTTTTATCTTGATGGTTTGCAACATATTCCCTTAGTGCAACCTAACTTTCTAAGAAGTGTCGGACTGGGGTGCCTTATTTTGGGGGCCTACAGTATGGATACATTCAAATATTACGTGCTCACCCAGCAGCAAGATTCTACCAGATAATTGAATATGGAAGTCACTGCAACAACTTTGAGAAGGTAGGTCCTGGGGAAAAGAAGATACTGGCTAGCTTTCCTCTATACCTAGAAGTCATCTCAGCTACCTGATCGTGTCCATAATCATCTATCAAGTTTTTAATATGAACATAGGCTGGTTGAGGTGCTCCACATGGAATACCATGGAATATACAGTTGTGTTCAAAATTATTCAACCCCCATTCAAAGCAGTTGCAGCGCGCAAGCCTAAGAATGTGACTGAACTGGAGGCTTTTGCCCATGGCTAACGTGGCTAACACAATGGTCAGTCACATAGGGGATCGAGCCATGTTTTGCAGGTGAATGTCGTTGCGACGGTGGAAAAACCAAGTTCAGCAGACAGGTGTAAAACTGAGCAAGATTCCAACCATGGGTGGGTCAAGCCCCTTTATTGATACACCTTCCAACAGGGTGTGATGGGTGTAACTTCACAAAGTATCATCATAATTGGTTAGCACACATCCAAATAACTCTCATAATTGGTTAACACTGAAGCATACGTTACATTATACATTATGGCTAATTGGCCTATTGCTAACACAAACACAGCTTATCTTATCTTAACATATGACCACTAACTTCTACATTTTTTAGCAAGTCACTTAAATTGGCAGGTGACCAGTCGCCATCTTCTTTTTGCACACTTAGAAATTACACAAAAATTACACAAAATTCAGTCTTGAACCAGAGTCTAAAATGGAGGCCATTTTATCTTCTTATCCATTTGAGCGTGAAGAGGCCGCCGGGGTGATCTAGATTGAAGATCCCACACGGAAAGTGATGACATCATCACATTGGACAGAGTGGGGGCATCATACATTACCAGATTTTGCGCAGCTTCTTTCCGGTCAAATGGATGTGGTATGCTTTTTTTTTAACGGCCATTTCAGGGAAAATTGATTAAATACCACGAAGCGCAAGGAAATTTGGGTTTGCGCCAAATCAAATTTTCCCTGAAATTTGTATCAAAGTCCTCTTTGGATTCTTCAGTTTGCTCAATACTATTTATGAGATTAAACAAGCCAAGATAAATATATATATTGTAAGAACGTAAAAGAAATCATCGTGGATGATAGGTACGTGTCACCGAGGTTCCTGGCCTCGGTGAAGTAACAGCCGTTTTTTATGTGTCAGCAGCAGTTGCTGTTTGACACCTTGATACTTAGTATGGCTATAATAGCTGATCCGGGACGGCTCTTACTGGGAGTAGTCAAAGTGTTTGGTGGGTGACTACTCCCCATGTTCCAGGCCGGGTTTTGCCAGGCATAAAAACCAGCCAGCACTGCCAGGTGGAGAGGATTACTTCCGTCGAACAGTGGAGCTCAGGAGGTTTGTGTGCTGTGATCTGAGGGCTGTGTTAGGATTTGCGACTTGAGCCGGGCTGCAGGGCAAACAGGCCGCCTAACGCCTGCCTGTGGACTTGACAAGGCAGAACTTTCAACAGGCTGTGAAGTAACACCCAGGAGAAAAGGTGACTGTTTTGTATATGAACTTTTCATGTGTGTTAACGATCACCAAGCAACTTGCGTTTTTGTTTTGCTTTAACGTGTGAATAAACACTGATGTCTTGAACCAAGAACTTGTACTTTGCCTCTGTGCTACCAGAGCGAATCCCCACAATATATACAGTATATATATTTACCAATCTTTGTTGAAAATATACATTTAAAAAAGTACTATAAGGAATGAGGTAAAGAGTACAGGATCTACAATGTACAACCATCACATTGTGGGACAGGACTATGGGTAGGTTATTATTAGCACTTTTTATGGTTTTATATGTACTGTAGTTTGTGGGTACTTAACATTTATTGTGGCCATACAGTGTTATCAAATTTTTACTTTGGCAGATTGTACTTTATTGCCATTGTCTGTATCGCCCACTATAGGACCAGAGGATCCCCCGGAAGGCCCAGGCTCTGATATTATAATGGGCTGCAAGGTCCAGGAGAAAGAAAAAAACACTTGGAGTTGCTTTTGAGGCTAATCACTTGCCACTAGAGCAGGGGTCATCAACCACCGGCACTCCAGCTGTTGTACAACTACTCCCAACATGCATACTTGCTCTTCTCTTCTCAGAACTCCCATAGGAATGAATGGAACATGCTGGGATTGTAGTTTCAGAACAGCTGGAGTGCCGAAGGTTGCTGACTCCTGCATTAGAGTCTACTTATTTGACTTTATTGATGATATGGAGGTTGGGCCCCTAAATCTGGTGTTCCAGCTGTGGCTAGATAAGTGTAATACTGTCTGCTGTCTGGCAAAGGATAGATTTTTTTCTGTGGTGAAATTCAATTGCCAAAATAGCAATCCCCTAAATCTAGTGTCCCAGCAGGGGCTGGCAAAGTTTAATAGTGTCCGGCAAAGGATATATTTTGTTCTGGGGTGAAATT